>VXBN01016493.1:652530-696238 GCA_013397395.1 Sinosuthora webbiana | reverse complement strand
TTTAACTGGTTTTGGTTGAATTTCCCTTATCTTTGACATAAATAAATTGTATTACAAAACGCCCTTATGATTAGTTATGGGTTGAAGTACATTCTTAGAGGAAAAAAGGGATTAAATACATCCAGTAACACACAATGGAAAGAAAGGGAAGTTGGGAGGGGTAAAACTAGTTGTGCTGACAGGATGTCTGAGGAACTCTGCTCTCTCCTAAAGCAGACATTAGCACTGTCTGTGAAGATTACAGCTACCCCTGTTTGCAATGTCCTTCCCTATAGGAAGCACTCAAAGTGAAACAGAGTATCTGAACTTTGAATGCAGACTGCAGAGAAGCATAAACAGGCAATCAAATCCAGCTATAAAAACATCTATATGTAATACATTTGAACCCTAGCATATTGGATGCTTTTTATTACAGTTATTAAGAAGAGTCTGTGAGATCTGAAAAATAGCCTTATCCTAGAGGGAAAAGAAAATGACACTCTTTATTTGAAACCATTACTTACTGTACCACTTTGGGAGGGTTAACTGCATTGTCTAACATGCATCATCTTGGCATGCTAATTTTTCACAGGGGAATTCAGTTATGTAATTCGCTATTTTCAATACTTACTGAAGTTACATGCTCTATAGAGGGGATCACAATACGGACTTTTGTGTGTACTTAGCAATAAACATATGGAATAAATTGCCAGGGAAAAAGCAATCTGAAATAAAGGATGCAAACAGGTCAAGTTTGTTTTAAAGAAGGAACAAATAGAGACTTGTAATCCAGCAGCAGAAACTCTGGGACTAAAAGACACTGAACAGGGGCAGCAGGTAAGAGCAAGTGGTCCTTTCTTAATCTCATAACTGCATGCATTAGAAGCTCTCATGTGTGCCTTTCATATTAATCACCAAATTTGTGGGCATAATTACTTAGCTGCACTTTCATATGTCATCTTCAAATTCTTTAACCTCAGTGTTCTGAGTCTACAATCATTTCCCAATTAATCACTGCAAATTGCTGACAGCCTTTAACAGCCAGTGAGATGAAGCAGGAATGAATCTATATGTTCATTTCCACGGGACAGGTTTCAAAACCTCTTACTTTACTTTTAGCAGATGAAGGCAATAAAGATGGTGTGACAACTTTGCTAAGGCACCCTTTCTGCACTAAAATGCTAACTTGTGGCCAGAAAGTATCACATCTGCTTACAGGGAATGTTGAGAGCTCTCATGACTTATGAGGAAAAGACACAAAAGAAGAAGCAGGCCTTGCTGTTCTGTGGGGAGAAGAAGAGTGACTGGATTTAAGGAAGTGTCTTAGGTAAAATTTAGTAGGATGTGCTGGTGGAAGGAGACTAGTGTTGCTAAAAGAAATTATCAGTAACTTGGTGAACCTGTTTGTGATTAAAAGACTCAAGAGATTTGTTACCTCCTAATAAATCTGAGAAGAAAAGTTGTTGTGGTGCAATGTTTTCCACAAATAACAAGAAAGAGAAACTGAGTTGAATAGAGTAATCCCATCCAGCTGTACATATTTTTTGTACTGTGCTGAAGTTTAGATGGAATTTGCATGTTGTAAAACTTCAATTCACCTCTTTCCACAGGCTTGATTTTCATCTACTGCCTATGCTTCTGGCAGTGTTTAACATGTGGTGTTAAGAAACATGGTAAAGGTTATGTGTTTAAAATAGTGTAGTACTTGGTGAGGCATTTTTGTCAACACAGGCAAGGGTAGTATTTCTTTGAAAGCTCTTCTTGGTAATGGACAGTGGAAGAGAATGTGATTGTCCTTCTGAAAGAAGAATAAACCAATAAAAGAATAGGTTTAATACTTGTCCCTCCCTCAAGTCCTAAACAATCAGATCTCACTGACTTCAGCATACTTGCTGAAGGAAATGTACTTCATATAAAAGGAAAAGTGTTTTGGAGATTATGTCAAAAATGTAAATTACTTCTTCTCACTTTTAACTAAGGTGAGTAAAGAATGTGAGAGCAAATATACCCAAACTTATAAATTATTGATATCCAAAACCTATAAGGAAAGATTTAATAGTGATAGGATTATAAAATTACAACTATAAAATACAATTATTACATAGCATATTATGTTTGGATACCACTTCTGATTATTATTCTTCAATAATTTTGTTTTTAAAAACTATAAAATTGCAACAGATTCCTATGGGAAATCACATTCAAAAAAAAAAAAGGAAATTTAACTTTTTTGGTGCTTAAAGTGAGATTTTTTTAAGGCTGTTCCATGGGCTTTGGAGATACAAGGAGACCTAGCATTCAAATCCTGTAACAGGGACCGAAAATATCAGCCTAACAGCAATGTTAGAAAACACAGTAGGTCAAATTCCTTCTTTAAGGAAATTGTTCAGTGCTATCAATAGAATATTGCTATGTTTCGTTAGCAGAGAGTTTGTTTCACTGTTTGAAAGATGCAATGAAAAAATCTTTAGCGAAGTTGTTCTCTGCATGGGCTACAAAATCAGTCAGACCCTCAGACCCTTCATTATGTTTCTGCTGGCTGGCAGCACACATGGCAAAGAATTTTGTCAGCTAGTACTACTTACTAAAAAAATGACTAACACAGAAATGTCCAATCCTACAGGTTCCTGGGGTTCCTCTCAGCTTTTATTGGGTATTCACTTTGCTGCCCTTGAGAATTATAAGAAGATGCTGAGCATCTGTGTTGCTGGTCCTAAGGCTTTGGATACACTTACTGTGTAGTTATCCTTAAGGCAAAATATCCTGTGGCAAAAAACAAAGGAGGACACAGAAAAGCTCTAAATATTGACAGTATTATTACAGACATTTTAGAATCAGATGAACTGGGAAACAAAGCACTAACCTATACATCCTATCCTTATCTCTATCTATGTGTCAAATTATCCTCTCTCTATGAGAAAAACAGAATCTTAACAATTGACCTGTTTCTCATCTAGCTACAAAGAAATCATTAATCTATTATGATGCACACATACTGTTCCACCTGGCAGGAAGATGTCTGAATTTTACTTTTTGACAAAGATTTCAAGGAAGACAGCATGCTCAAAAGGAAGAAAATCAACTGAGCATGATATAGAACTCTGATTTTTTTTTCTTTGAAGGATCATTAAAGGGATCTTTAATGAAAGCAGCTGAGTAAAGTGCCACAGAAAGAAATAGACTCATAGAGGGCCTTGAGTACATTTGTGAGAGAACAATGACATCCTTATGTTTCAAAATGAAGTAAGAATGTGAGAAGGCTGGGCTGAGAATTCTAGGATAATGAGGCTTTATGAGGAAGGCTGTTTTGTCCCAGAGCAACCTTTTCATTTGCCCTGGACAAGCTAAAGGCTGTAAGAGGTACAACACATCTCTCCATTCTGTGGCAGACAGCTAGGATTATTCAGGGGTCTCCCTTGCCTTGTTGCTGAAGTGCTTTATATTTATTTTCTCAAATTCTTGTTGGTCCTCTTTGATCTATCTTAGGTTAATTCTGTGCTTGTGCTTGCAGCTCTTACAAAGCTGGGAGAGGTGAGTGATACATCAGATACATTAGGCCTGTCAGATAGACCTGTACAGACTGGACAATTGGATCAAAGGAACTTCATGGAGTCCAACCATAGAAAATGAAGAGTTGTTCCTCCAGGAAGGCATTACCAACCCTGTGTACCAGTATGGACCTGGAAGTGACAGTCTGGAAAGAAGCCCTGCAGAGATGACCCTGGGGGTTTTGGTGGACAACAGGTTGAGTATGAGACAGCAACGTGCCCTTCAGCCAACTGTGTTCTGACCTGCATTAACCAGAGCATGGCCAGCAGGTTAAAGAAGATGATCCTCTACTCAGCAGTGGTGAGGCCTGAATTGGCATGCTGTGTCCAGTTCCAGACTTCCCAGGACAAGAGACAAGGAACTGCCAGAGAGGACCCAGCAAAGGGCTATGAAGGTGACCAGGAGAGAGGAGCATCTCTGTTCTGAGGAAAGGGTGAGGGACCTGGGCCTGTTTAGCCTGGAGAACAGACAACTGAGAGACCCTCATCAATGCATGCCAGTATCTGAAGGGAGGGTGTCAAGAGGAGGGGGTCAGACTCTTTCCAGTGGTGCCAAGTGGCAAGACAAGAGGTAATGGGCACAAACTGCAACACTGAACTATGAAAAACATACTGTCAGGGTGACAGAGCACTGGAACAGGCTGTGTGGGGAGCCTCTGAAGTTTGCTACTGTGCTGATATTCAAAACCCACTCAGACGTGATTTTATGCAACCTGCTCTAGGTAAAGCTGCTTTAGCAGGGGAATTGGACTAGATAATTTCCAGAGTAATTGGAATTCTTCCAACCCCATTGGCATTCTATGGTTCTGTGATCTTGCGATCTCTTCTATGAAGGAAGGCTGAGAGTGCTCAGTCTGGGGAGGAGGAGGCTTGGAGGAATCTCATCAATGTATATAAATACCTGATGGAGAGGGTGAAGAAGACAGAGTCAGACTCTTCCTAGTGGGCCCAAGTGCAGGAGGCAACAGGCACAACGTTGAAAGACACAAAAATATTCTGGACCATAAAGTAAGACTTCTTTTACTATGAGGTTGGCTGAACATGGCTAAGTTTTCCCAGGGCCGTGACCACACAGGTTTGCAGTATCTCCAAGAATGGAAACTCTGCAATACCTCTGGGAAAACTCTGTAATATCTCTGTTCTAGGGTACCTTGCTTGAGCAGGGGCGTTGCACTTGATGACCTCGAGAGATTCCTTCCAACATCATCCATTCTGGGGTTCTGATACTTGTAAAATTATTCTTAGCTTAATGTTGTGTTTAGATAATACAGAATTAAAACAATTCAAGAAAAAAAAGTTTGTCCTCAGTATGGATAACTTAAATTTAGAATTTAAATAGAAAATTAAGACATTAGGGGTGAAATATTGAGATTGTTTTATATATGATACACAAAAAGAGTTACCCTAAACACGGCATTGAGGTGTGGATTTGCCATGCACAATAAGAAACTATGCTGCATTCATTTAAAAATTTTGAAATTAAAATTTTATGAATTTTATTACGTATCACAAGAACTTATAAGGAATGTATTTTTGTTAGAGTATCAGAGGAATATTTTATATCAATAACTGAAAAATTTTCAAAGTGACAGCAGACAATCAAGCTTGGTTGTGTCAATCATTTTTGAGATCAGCTGAAAAAATTCCTCAGTTTCTAAAATACTACACTGTGGACAAAAAAAAAAAAAAAAAAAAAGGATGTTGTACCAGTTTTATGTTTATCAGCATAGTTAAATCTTTAAGAAACAGTACAAGACTAATACATTCCTTGGACTAGTTTGCAAGAAATGAGAGTAGGAGCATGGGGATATGTGATGAGCCATTGGAATTTGATAATGTACTGAGGCTGCCACTGCGCAGTGCAAATTGGTCAACCTGGGAAATAGAGAAATAGACCAATTCTTTAAAAGTACAAATGATTTGGAATAAAGTGAAATGCATGCATAATCTAAGAAGTTAAAATCTCTTAGAATCTCTGGGGCACAACTAGAGAGGGTGAAAGTCATTAATTTCTTACCTGCAAACTATAGGTGCAGCAGAAAGAGTTCACACACTGATGCACTTGTGTCTCAGGAGCCCTCATGTCATCTCAGACACAAAGCTGGCTTCCCATTCCCCAGAAAAACTATACGTGTTTCAAACAAAAGTCAAGTAATAACCAGCCCCCCTCCCTTTTTAAGCCTGAAATCTTTTACTCTAAGACAGAAGAAAATACTTGGTAAACACCAGGACTTTATTGTGAGCTAAATGGACTTGGTGTGTGGATTAACTCTGTGAGGAAATAGCTGTCTGGCAAATAAAGTGTTTGAAATAGAATGGTTAAAAAATAACATATCGGTTCAAAAGCTATGTATGATAGCTTAAAAAAGGTATCAAATTTTCAAGAGAAGGCATGAAGAAGAATTAAAGTTATTTACTAAGGATAGTGATATTCTCAATAAACTACAGAACAGAGCTAAAAAGCCCGACTTGTCCATGAATCATATGAATAAAGCACCCCATTCACCTGAAGAGAGAGGTTAAGGAGAGTCACTTGCAAGGTTCAATGAAGGTTAAGAGCAAGTATGCACACTTGGTAGTCTCTTTGCATACAGAGGGTCCCCACAGAACTAAATAACTGTATTGAAAGGGGAAATTTTCCATTATTTCAATTGGAAAAATGCTGGAACAGGTATTTAATTTAACCTTTCTCTGAGCTTGCTTGTTCAGAGAGTTTTGGCATGTATCATCAGAAAAACTAAGTTTGCATCTTTTCCTGTTCAACCCTTGCTTAAAGAGATGCTATTTTCCAGACTATTTGTTTACCCTTTGTTCCTGAGGTGTGTCACTAAAATGTGTTGTAAGAAAGTTTGATGTCACAACAGCTATTATATCTGATATTGCTTTACGACATGGGAAAACAGTTCAAAGTGTAACAAGAAAGAACCTTAGAAATATTCAGAGCTAAGGCTGTAGAAATAACAATTTAAAAATCTATTTAATAGAAAAATATACCTGGCAAAGTTAGTTTTATAGTCTATAAAACTATAGACAGGTTACTATAGGAGGGAAGTGTCAAACATGCTTGTTCTCAAATACAAGAGTTGCAAGCAAAGTTTTCTTAGGAACAGTGAACTATGGAGGATGATGTGCCCAATTTGGCTGCTGGCAATTCGAGAGTGTTCTGATACAAAAGTATCTAATAGATACACCTCAGAATATTAATAAAGAACATAAAGAACTAAAGGCATAATTTCTGAAATAGGTGGGAAGCAAATTTAAAAATTGTCTACACATTCATGTAATAGGAGGCCTGATAAATTTCTTAGAGAAAATCTTTTTCAAAAAGAAAAAAAGCAAGGGAATTCTTCTGCATAATGAGCTATCACCAAAATTGTTTGTCAATATGATCAAATAAAGAAAGAAGCTGTGGTTTTAGTCTGCTGAAATGAAAGATTTCATGTCTTTTTAATGGAAATTCAGTGTAAGTGAACAGAACCCAATTACCGGAATTGTCAGATAAATAACAGAGTAAGGTTGTAGAGATTTATTTAGTTTTTAGGCACATATGTATGATTTTCAACTTGAATACTAATCAGGAGGAGAAGCTGTATTGTAAATGCATGCTCCAGATATTTTTGTGTAAGAGGACAGCTGAGATAGATTATATACATGTCAATCTTTTATAACAGTAAATCTGTTTGGTCTTCCATGAAATATGGAAGACTATTACTAGAAATATTGCAAGGGATGAGACATAGTAAAGAAACTATTGAAGTCACAGTGTATAGAGAACAGAACATTTGCAGAATCTTGATTGAAAAATAATATCTGATTTAGAAAGGAATTTTTAGGGAGGTAACTGAGTAGTGATTCTTAAAATACTTAGGTAAAGGAAACATTCTTTTTATTTTTTAATGTATATTGAGTGGATATTTAAAGTTTTAAAGTGAAGAAGCAAGGATGCTCTACATCTCCACAATATGATACCTAGGCTAGTAGAATGCAGAGTTTTTTAACCTTTTATAAGGCTGTTATCCCAGGCTATGAGACTGATGGACTGAGTTTTGGCCAGTAGTCAGTATGTCTCAGAGGCAACTGGAACTGATTTTATCCAACACAGGGGTCAGTGTCATCCTACAGAAGCCACCCCTGCAGCCCCTCTGCAAACTTTGCCAGCATCACCTAATACACCACTCTTTCTACATCTCACAATTCTTTAGAAATCTCAAGCAGATCTCACTTTTGAGGCGTATTTAGGAAAGAGAAAAATCTAGGCCAAGGCGAGTGGACATAAACTGATGGTCCAGCAAAATGTGCTCTCAGATCAATACTGATGTCCGCTACTAGCCAAAAGAAGTATTCAGGTTCCTAAATAATATATTGCTTCTCCGAACCAACCTTATGTGATATTTGCATCAGTAAAGAAGACATCAGTGCAGGTTAATTAATCTCTGGTAGTGATATGTCATACCTAGCACAGCAATATCTAGCAGAGAAATACTCTTTAGTGATTGTGAAGCGGAATGCTTCCTGAGAAATATGAGCAAAGCTTGCTGTTTCTGCTGCTGCAAACATGTTTGAATTTGCAATCACTCCTCTGCAGGCAAAATAATAAAGGGCTTGAAGAAGAAGCCAGACTTGGAAGACATTTCTTGTATTATAGCACCAAAAGTGAAAACAAGTGGACCCTTTGGAGGAATACTTTCAGGTTAAAAGTTCCTCTCAGCAGAAATTGCAATTTGTGTTTCTGTAGTGCTCAGTAAGGCTAGACACTGACTGTGAGATTACTTCATTTGGTTAGAGCATGGTGCTAGGGATGCCTGGGTAACGTGTTCAACCTCCACGTGGGCCTTTCACTTAAGAGCTGGACTTCAAGATCCTTGCGGGTCCCTTCTCCCTTCCATCTCAGAATATTCTATGATCTGTGACTGGTCTCTACTTAGTGTCTCTGTAGTTTTCAGTCACCTGAGTACTTGCAAATGACACAAAGACAAGCTTCATCATTTTCACTTCATGTCCTAGATAATTAATCTTACCACAAAGAATAATGAACAGAGTAACGTCAAATGACACCTTCTTTTTAGAAAAGATAGTAGCTTAACAAAATTCTGTAGAACACAAATGGGTCATCTCTAGAGAAGGAACTTTTATTCCTCATAATTACATTACTAGTGGAGAAGATATTTCTTTTATTTTGTATGCATTTTCATGTGCAACTAAAACAATGTTGCTTGTTTGAGTTTTTAAACAATCAATGCATTCAGGAAGGGAATATTTAGGACAGCAATCAAAAATATGTTAGACCTCTTGAAGAAATTTCTGTAGTCTTTCAACCACACATTTAACTTGTACCAGGCCATAATTTTTGCCTGAAACCTTTGCTCTGGCACACTTTGCTTATGGTAATAATTTTGGGTATCTTATGTTACACTTTCACAATTGGAGAAATTATTGAAATAGGAACCTAGTTTTTCTTGACTGAAAAAATGCTCTGTTGAAAAGTTACTACCAAAATACTGACATTCTAAAATGTTAGAGCTATTTGAATTCAGTGCTTTGGGAGCTTTACTTGGAGTAAATATGTTTTATTATGGCAGAATGACATACTGACAGAGTGTTGCTAAGCATTTGCTTTAGACTTATGAGGCCAATCTTCTCAGGCTCCTTCCATGGAGAGTGAGTTCTTCAGGGAAATGGTGGGCTCCTCAGTTGGGGTCGTGTCCTGAAGCCCACCCTAGGGATGCCCATCTCTTTTTATGACCTTGGGGGGTGGAGGGGTGAGGGGGTTCCAAAGAGCTGAGGCTCCTAAAGTCAACATTTAAAAAGTTCTTTTTACTTTTATAAAGTTAGACAGTCTTTGAGTAGAAATTCAGAGAATTTTCTAGTACAGATAACAAGTTTTTCCCCTCTCTTTTTGGTCCCATGCAGCTAATGTATGATTTGATCTATATATGTATAATAAAATATATAACTTATAGGTTATATAATATTTATGCTTTGCTCCCCTCAGCTTTAGAATATGTTTTTGTACAATAGGTTTGTGCAACTATATAAATGATGAAAATTTGATATGATTTGCTCCTGTGGGTCTAAAAATGTGTATATAATTCTTAAAGCCAATATCCAAGTCTTAATACACTTGGCATTATAAAATGCTGTCTGTCAGGTATCCAAAAGAATGAATTTGGCAAATCGAAGAACACTGCAGCTTATAAACCAAAGAAAAACTAATATTTCTGTAAGTTAGTACAGCACTGAAAACATAATTTTGATAAGTGATTTCAAAATGGATTTTTTTTCCCCTTTCTTACGTAGTGCTGTGTTTGTATGGTTATCTGCTCATGATATTTTATTTTTACTTGTAATAAACCCGGTAAATATAAGAAGTACATGTGTTTTTAGTTATCCTGGTTTTGTTTAATTTGTTTAATAAACAGGGATTGTAATCTCTGAAATAATAATAAAAAAATATTTGTTTCCTCCTAAGAAAATGACAGGCAGGTTGAAGGAAAAACACAGTTGCCACCAACAGCTTTTTCAGAGCTTATAGAAATACCATTAATTCTATATTCAAAAGATAGAATGAAAACTTTTCTTTTTATGCTATGAAAACTTGATTTTCAGTAATTAAGGAAACAAGTGATGTGAAGGAGAAAAAAAATCAAAGTGAATGAAAGACATCCAAATTACAGGGAGGAAAACTAGAGTGGAAACTTATTGCGGATTAAATATTCTATGGTATATGTATTTTCCTGGATATAATGACTGGGAAGACTGAAGAAAAAAAATCTTCAAAATCTGTAGCTCTAGGAGCATAGGATTAAATCCATAAGATCAAGAAAAAGTAGATTAGCATTTTTGGGTCATTTGATTTCATGTTATACCATTTGAACTCCTTTTACTAAAAAAAAGTCAAGTTCTGACTCTTGAAACAGAGAATTACAGATGTGTATTGAGTGAGATCTGTGCTTTGAGAACAAACATGTCCTCTTTCCCCATTTTCTGCATTAAATATTTCTGATGTCACAATCAGACAGATGTGAAATTTAGATTATTCACTTAGAAATTGTTCATTTTTATGGTTATTAAGCCTAAATGCTGTATTAAAAGAAAACAGCTTTAATTCAACCGACCAATTTTTGAGCCAGAGAGGTCTTGCAGTTATATGTAAAAGAAGACCAAAGAATTACAACTGAAATTTTTAAAAAAATAAATTTATTACCCTTCTTTGGCTGAAAATGCCTGAACTAAGAATGCGTACAGTTTGTGAGAAAAATATGTTTTCTATTGCTACAGATCTGATCATGCCAAAGAGTGGCAAAGTACTTAGAGCTTCAGTGAGAATGAGATAAATAATTGGCATCTGATGGTTTAGATTCCAAAGGCTCTTTCAAAATCTCCCACCAATACCTCCCACTAATTTGCACTTTCTGTAGGAGTTACACTTCCAAGTACAGACTCTTACAAAAGAGAATTTTTGTGAATATTTGAGAACTTAATCTCTGACCTGGTAAAACTGATAAACTGAAAGTTATGAAGAAGCCAGATATCTTTTCTCTGAAGTAAAAGCTGATGCTCCCCTCTTAACTTTCTACCTCTGTCCTACTGAACAGACCTGATTTTCCCAGTTACCACAGAAGTGAAGTAGGAAATTCATCCTTTGATCATCTGTTTCTTAAATGGAGCCTTTCTCCATTCTTACATAGCTGGGAATTAAAAAGAAAAGTGCTGAAATTACCATATCTGAAGAAAAGTAAAATAACTTACTGAGAACAAGATTGCATTAATCCTGAAATATGCAGAAAATACTGTTCATAAAGCTACAGAAAAGCTTTCAGTGGATCTTGAATACACAGGCTGGTGAGCAGATCGCCTTTAATTTTTCCTTCCTGAACTTCAATGTGTTGCTAAATGGCATGTCTGAATTTGACGAATTTTCAAAGAAATGTTCTGTTCATCCATGACATCTATTTCATTGCCCTGGATTCTTTTTCTCTGTAATAAAACCAGCTGGAGATGACACACAGGAAACAAAATCTTGTAATCTAGAAGAAGTATTAAATATATCTTAGTGTTTTTTCAGCAATTTTCTCTGAGTCAACTTGTAATAACTACAAGTATTATTTTCTCCAATTAATTAATTAATTAACTTTCCAATGCATGAAAATTTACTAAAACATTTAACATCAAAATGTGGGGTGGTTGGGAGGCATGATTTGAAGTTCTTTTCTGTTAATTTCTTTGTACATTTGTCCTTTTTCTAGAACAAAAGTTGACATAATTTCTGAAAAGAAGTAAAAGAGAAACAAAAAAGTTCAGGTCTATTTTGACTAACTAGAGTAGTCTTAGGAAAGTTGTAAATTTTAGATACTTAACATTTATTATCTGGGTTTTTTCTTTTGCTTATGGTTATTTTAAATCAGAAATTTATGTAGCTTTTATAAAAATAGTTAAAAATTACACCTGATATTATTTTTATTTTTATTTTTATTTTTATTTTTATTTTTATTTTTATTTTTATTTTTATTTTGTTGCTGAATATGTACACAGGATGATTCTCATGTCATTGGGTAAATTCAAGTTATAAATATATGTTAATCTTTTAAAACAGACCCTAGCAGAACTCACTTACATTGAAATTTATGACAGCTTTATTTCCGTCTGCGTTTGTCCATGGACCAGTAACAAATGACCTGACTGAATTAATGAATCACAATAATGTCAGCACAGTACTTTTATTTTTAATTGTGAAATCTGTGGCGAGTTGAGGACTGAATTGTAGAAATACATCTTGTTATGCGAGAAAAACTCCTCTGTCACATGGCCAGTGTTCACCTGGAGGGTGTACATGCCAAAACATGAAGGCACAACAATACAGTATATGTATTGCAATTAAAGAATACCCTATGGAGGAGAAGGAGCAATAATGACATCAAGATAGATTTACTTGTTCTGTACTCTACTCTCTTAGAGATCACATTGCTTAAACTTAAAATAATCGACACAAATATCTGTGCATTATTTATAGTTGCTTTGCTCACTGTTTCATAATTTTAAGATTCCCCAGATTCTGGTGGGATCTTTCTGGCAGGCAGGGAGTTGTGGTCATTGCTTCACTGAATATTCCACTCTGCTTCAGGCAGTGGAGTCCAACACATTTTTTCAGGAAGTGTGGGATGGAGACAACATGATGAGGGATGAAACTGTAGTGTTCAAACATTGCAAAACTTTTCCTAAGACAGAGTTATCTTGATTCTTTCTCTTTTTTTCTTCCTTTTTTAAAAATAAGGTTATTGACGGTCTGTAAGCTGCTGCTCATTTTTAAAGATACCATAGTAATATTCTTTAAGACCATAACAGAATAAGATTTGCCCCAACAGTTTGGTGACTGTTTGATATCATGGACTTAACCAATTTAGTTACAATTTAATTAGTTACCCATCATTTTTATATAGAGGGAGCACCCATGAGCAGTCTAGGAGCATTGATTTAGGGCCCTTTTAGTTGTTTTTAGTAGTTTTTCAGTGTAAATTAGAAAAAAAAGAGTATTATTTTTAAAGATAATATATCTAATAACATACATACTTCAGATGTAAGATCTGAATCTTTAAATTTGGGTAAAGCAGAGAGGATATTTGCATTAGAAACACTAAAGAACAAATAACTCTTATCTGTTGCTAGCACATTGCTTTCACTAAAACATTCTGTAAATACCGTCATTCATGTCTGGACCTGACACATGGTATATTATCTTTTGCTTAATTAGTGGCATTTTTAGTTTCTTCTCTACATCTCCTGAAGTAAAAATTCATTTCAAAGTTTTATGAAATGTCAGACTTCCTCTAACAGTGTGAAAAAACAGCTTGGAGGCTTTAAGTAAAAGGTTTTGGGCCATGATTGACACAGTATAGTAGGTCATATACCCCCTGGACAAGCAGTAAATTCTGAGCTATACTACAAAATACAGGTGTTTCTAAGGAAGATTCTGACTGGATAATTTGTGAGCATCAGCCTATATATCAAGTGTAGCAGAATTTAATGGCTTGTGAAGAATCTTTCTCTGCTGGATGTGCCCAGGAAAGAGATGATGCTGTGTGTGTGACAATGAATTATATCTAACCGCTGGAAATGGGGATTACAGATTACACTGATGAAAAACACAGCCATCACTCAGACAGACTTTGACAGGACCTTCCAATCAAAATTCCATTTTCTGGCCCCGGTGGGTTAATTTACAGGCACGCACAAATGCATAAAGTTTGAAGTCCTATTGATGAACAAATCACATCTTCCCAAACAAATCTGGTTAAAAAACCTCTTGGAAATGACTGTTTTGTTAATGCAACCAGTGTACCAGATGATGGAAATGCCTTTACACAGAACACTTTGTATCATAGTGTCAGAATGCTTTCATTGACAGTTATTATGTTCCTCCCCCTCCCCCCTCCACCGATATTTTAATACAAAAGGCGTTCTGATACCACGAAGATGTATTTTTTGTATTTTCCTGGCTATTCTGTAGCAGTTAGTGATGGATAGACATTTTTTGCTTGGTTCAAATTTTGAACTACCGGTGGTGTATGGAAACCACTTTTCGATACCCTGCTTTTCTGTGACATACATTTTCTGCCTTCTTTTGGCATAATTACAGCTATTTGCATGAAAAGAGAGGGTGGCGGAAGGGGTGGACTTAGAAATCCACCTACTCTTGTTGTTTACTCTTTGCATAAAGTCATAATCCCTGATGAAGTAATCAGCATTTCTGCAACAGCATATTATTAAAATTGCACAAAGGAAGTCGCACTTCAGGGATTCTTATCTGAAAGGATTCCAAAAGCTGTTACCTGGTGGCTGACTTCAGCGGGACCAGAGACAGCCAGCATGTCTCACTATCAGAACTACTTTCCCTCAAGACAACCAGTAAAATTGCCATTGTTTTCAATGAAGCAGAATGATACCCTCAATGAGAAAAAGGAAATGAATATAGAAGAAACAAAGATGCTTCTTTCATGCAAATTGCTTTACTAATAAATAAAAAAGGAGGAATTAGAATCAGGAAATACAGGAGATAAAGAGAAACAGTTGTCTGAATTAATGCCTTTCAAATTTTCCAATGAGGCATTGCTTTGATAATTATTTAGAGCTTTCTCCCTCACAAACTGCTTATAGTGAAAGACTGTATCATGGTTCACTAGTTAGGGATTCTTTTGCACCATTATGCAAAAACGAATAAAGAGTAGTTTTTCTAGGAAAAGGACTGGGAGTCTGTGAAATAAAGCAGCTCAGTTAGAGGAGACCTGAAGTTAATGGGAGTGTGTTCTGTAGGATATGTATATTTTAAATTAGCGTATTCTAAAAGAATAATCCAAATTTAATTAAAACTGAAAAAGCAGCACCACAAGCACACCTCCTCCAAGGCAAAACTGTAAAATCTTCCCTTGCTATCTACCCACCACTATACTAGCCAAGAGGAAACACAAGTAATTTGGATGGGATATATCCAGTGAATGTTGCAAAAGCCAATGCTTAGGAACTGCTACTGTGGAGTAACGCTAATGTTACTTGTCTTTCCCGAAATTTGCAGGAAAGCCCCGATAAAGAAGGGAAGTCAGCAAAGCAAACGCAGATACAACCAATATGATCAGTGCTACGTTTCTCCTTTATTCTGCGTAAGATGGCAGGTTTTATACACTCTGTATAGTTTACACTTACAGATGATCTCCCACTGGCACACAGAACAAGAAAGAATGTAAACACTTGTTATTTAATAAACTGTTTAAGGTAGCTACCATGTCCACACCAATTGCTATACTATAAAAACCCTTTGACCCTTGTTAACACCTTAAGTGAGAATATTAACTGCGACACTCTTGGCCCTAATTTTATCTGTGCCACCACTCCACAGGCCTTAATGCTGAGGCCTTGATGCAGTCTGGGTGATTCAATCACAGCAGTATCTCCTACACTTTCCTTCAACTTCCGTTACCACAGGTTTTTTTAAGTTACTTGAAGTTTGTAACTTGAAGGAAAACCTGAGATTGTAACATCTAGGAAGACCAAACTCTGTCTTCACTGAGCTAATTTTTTACATTATGCCCAATTTATGCATGTATCTAGTCAGTATGTTGCACTTATAAGGTGAGACAAACTCAAATAATAAATACTGATGAAACTGTATATATCTTAATAATTTACAAAGAAAAAAAAATGTGCAAAGTTCAGTGTTTAGTTCCTAATGGGAAATTTTTTACTTAATGGTACCTATTGAGAAAAAGTGATTTTTTTTCTACATTTTTATAAAGAGGTACTATTTAATGCTAAAAGTCAAGCTGAAGGGAAGAAAAGTTTTTATTTCATTATATTCTTTCAAAAATCAAAATATGCAAAGAAATATTTTATTCTCTTTAGGTTTTTTTTCACTATCACTAATTTGTTCAGAGCACTTATTAGAGCCTACCTATTTTGTTTCAACTTGACCCAGTCAAAGCAGTTTGAAGACATTTACAGTGATGAAGAGGGAGCTTCAATTAACCTTCTTGGCTGAGATATTTGATATGCATGAGTTACTATATAACTGCTTAATTATCTAATACTCTTTGTAAAAGATTTCTAATAAAAATGGAATTGATTTATATATTATGAGAGAATAATAACTTATTTAATTCCTAGTCAAATTTCTTTTGACAAAATGTATGTATATTAACCACCAATCCAGGGGACCAAGACCAATAATCAGGACCTGACAATTTTTGAATTCTTTGTTTTGATAACTTTGCTTTGAAGGAGAAGCAAAACTGCTGATAACAAATAACCAAGTTCTCCAGAACTGCACTGCAGGTCAGAACCCATTAGGACTGTAGACATACATTTTAATTTTTCTTCTGGAGAGCCATTATCATAATTTGTACTGCAATACATAAAAAGAGTTAGGAAAAAAGGTATTTTTTGAAATTAATTTTAGAAGACTTAATTGGTATTTCTTATACATATTTTTAATAATGTTATTTATGCCTATTTTTTTAATGTCATTTGAATTAGCATTTTCATTCTCTTTACTGAGAATATAAATATATATATGTTTTCTTAAAGATTGCATACTTGTGAAAATGAACATAAGAGTAGATTTGGGCTCAACCATGTAAAAAAATCATAATGTTTCAGACTAAGTCCTGGTTTATCTCAGTCCTGATGCAATCTAGGGCCATGGGCCATTCCTAACACAGAATAGTGAAATTCCTGGTGGCCCATTACAACAGCAGTAGTGAAACAGTGTTTGTCTTTACTGGATCCACTGTCCAAGCTTCTTACTGATAACAATAGTTATCAGATTGCAAAGGAGGAAACTGAGGGACCAAAGAATGGAATGATTTCTTGAAGGTAACAAGAAACTGAGCTGGTGACAAAGAAAGGCATCAGTATTAGGATTTGATTCCTTTGTTATCTGCATTTCTCACATGGATTTTTTGTTTGTTTGTTTGTTTGTTGGGTTTTTTTTTAAATTAATTTCATTTTATATTTTAAAAGGCTCAAATCTGAGAACTGTGATTTTTAAAAAGAGTAAAAAAAAAAGTAGAAAAAAGAAAAAAAAGCCAGAACACTAGTCAGCAGATGAGAAAATAGAAGTAGCCAGGGTGAAATACCTGCTGAAGCTGATGTGAAATTTCTTGATATCTTCTGGGAATCCAGAATTTCACTGTTAAGAGAGGTGATAAGAATTAAATCCCCAAACATCTGGAAAAGGGTAGTTCAATGGTGACATTTAGAAGGAGGCTTGGGAAGTGAATATAGGAGCAAGAGGAAGTAGAAAATAATGATTCAGAGCTGTAAGCAAGAGTAGGCTTGCACAGATATCTAAAGGTGGGAAAAAATGAGACAAAACCATCTCTCATCACTAAGACAAGGTGAAGATTAATATTTTTTGCATGAAGGCTTATGTTTTTTCACTCCTTTGAAACATAGTTCCCTCTCCAGCAATAAAGATGTTAGGCATAAATCCTTCACAAGACAAACAGAGATAAAGGGGGTTTGCTAAAACTGATCATAAATGACTTTGAATTTTCTAGAAAAATAGGATCTTTTTGTTTTGTTATTTACACATTTTACTTAATTGTCAAAAAGTTATTTTGGCAAAACCCCCAGAATCTTATCTTTTGTGCATTTCATATATAAATATAAATATATATATATATAAAAACCATTCCCTTCTTTTCAGGACACAGTTTCACCATGATTTGACTTAGTTGCCCCAGTTTGCCTCCACCCTTCAGGTCCCTGCAGTGAAAGTCTTGAGTACCCTTTTTGATCAAAAAAGAGAATTTTACACCCAGCAAGCAGGCTGTCTGTAAGTAGGTATGCAGGCCAGGGAGGGTGACCAGGGGTGTGGTGAAGCTCCTGCCTGGCAGGAGACTGCATTCTCTTTGGTTGTAGACACAAGTTATCTATTAGCACAATGTCAGAATTCTACTAAATTTTTTCTGTAAAATTTAGAAGCTGAATGTAGGTGACACAGGGCTTGCTTTGTTTACTGTTTATATCAATTTCTTCCTTTTTTTCTTTTTTTTTAATTTGCTCAAAAACTTAAACATCTAATTTCTGCTTCAGTTACATTTTCATGCTCAAGTGTTGTCTTGGATATCACCTGAAAATAAAATAGAGACTGAAGATTATGCTTTTCTTTTGTACATTGTAAAGTAAGGAGGAAATTACCTCCCTTTTATGAAAAATGAAGCTGTTAACTATAATCGCTCTCAGTGTGGGACTGAAATGTTAGGCACGAACTAGGATTTCTTTGTTAGAATGCTTCAAATTGTACTTACTAGATGAGGGTTTTTTCTTATGCATTTCTTATGTGTCACAGCTCCTGTCTGTGTTACAAGTTAGGACAAAAATGATGGTCAAGTCCTTAATTTGTTGACTGGGGTTTGAATTTTCCTACAAAACCTACAACACATATGGGTAGAAAAGGCTGTCTTTCTGAAAAGAAAATAATTGGTTAGCAAGTCAATGCTTCAAGAACAGTATAAATCTGACAGTGTAAAACTGGAGACCGGCACAACAACAGAGGAGGTTCAGTCTGGCTCAGAGAAAAGAGCAGGAAGTGCTCAGGTTATTTACACTTCAGTAGTGAAAAGTTTGAATTTGCAAATAGAAATTCTAATGATATAGGATGGGAATCACAGTAATTTAGTCTAGGATACTCATTCCTAAACTAGTCAATGAACACTAATTTAAAAGTAAGGGTCTATGTTGTCCTAAACTATGAAGTAGGTCAGTGATACCCTCTGTGGTGGTAAAATCATCATAGTAATTGTAGGGCCGGAGAAGTAGGAGGTTTAAAATGGAATAAAGATTTGGAATACTGGAAAAGTCATCCATGACCAGCTGGAAAAAAAAAAAGAAAAGAATTCTTTATTAAAATAAATTTGATTTAAATCTGATTTTTTTTCTTTTTTTCCTATATAGACTGGTCCACTGAAAAAAAAAATTCCAAAATTTTTAGCAAATGAGGCCTTTTCTCCATTAACTTTCAAGTGCTGTAAATAAAACATAAGAAATAATGAAGATGAATCTCCAAAAGTTTTTTTAAAAAAATTTTGATGGCATGGAAAAAAAAAAAAATCCATTTGAAACTGCTTAGAAGAGGTTTGGTGTCATCAGAGCAGTTCTGTTTTCAAGCACCATAGATATGTTCCCTTTACCTGCTTCAATATAGCCATAACCTGGGACTGTTTATTTTTGGATGCAGAGAATATACAATATCATTAACTAAACTGTTGTGCAACTAAGTTACTGTATATTTTTCTTTTTCCTCTACAAATTCAATTTTCTAGTAGCCATAAAAGAGGAAAAACATTATTTGTATAATGAACCCTTTTCTCTCTCTCTTCTGATGACATAAAAAGGGATGATTTTTTTTCCTTATATAAAACACATTCACCAAATACTTATCAGTTTTTCCAGTAAACTCTAACGAAATGTGGTGACTGCATGGGAAAGAACTTGACAAGACAAAATAGAAGGAAAAAAAACCATATTAGTACACTGAAATATGTTGGGTTTTGTGTTATAACAATCATCACGCAGGTGACTGAGATGGTGAGAAAATAGTTGCATTCTTTATCTGACAATTTTTCCTCCCCCGTCATTACACTGTGTCATGCCATGAAGCTTTACAATGCTGATACAGTTCCTGTAAGTTTGCTTAATGTTAAACATGCAAAAATCACTCAGCAACAGCTTAGAAAAAATATCAAAAGGTCTTTGTTTAGTGGCAGAATTAAGTTTCTCCTCTGACAACTTCAAGCAACAGGAATGCAGAAAAAGAACATTCTCAGTCAAAACACTGAGCAAAGTTTAGGCACATCCAGGTATGCTCAGGATACAAAGTTCATTTAGCAAGATAAATGGTGACATTGCAGCAGGCACACAAGCTGACAGAGATAAACTAATGTTTTGAAAATCAGAAAAAAATTTTTGTAGGTACTGCAATACTTTGCATTTGTTGTCTGTTGCTGGCAAAAGGGGAAAAGATGGCAAGGAGGAGTGGAATAGGAATGAAGAAAAGATTTTCTGCTGTCTTTTTGTATCTCTTGAAAGCCCTTGAGTTTTTGCTAAGATTTTAAGATTCTAAGGTCAGACAAAGAATAAAAAAAGAAGTGTACACATAATGTGATCATAAATACCTGGTCATCTTCCAGTAATTAATTAGTTAGGCAACTTTAAAGCTGGCTTGCTTTATTCTTCATTAAGTTGTTGGATCCCTTTTTGAACACAGGTATAACTTTGGCTTTGACACTAACCCTCAGCAAGACTAATTAATCAAATATCACATTAATCAAATCATCCATTGTATGCCAGTAATCTTAAAATCACTAAACAAGTGCACTCACATTTGTATCCCTCCACATAATTTGTACTTGTGTGGATCCCAGTTTTAGTTGTAGTGAGGATATAATTTCACTGGGTTGTGTGTTGAATTAGGTATTTATTGTTCTTAAGCAAATAAAACAAAGAACAAAGGCAAAAACGTTATTTTTCTTGTAAGAGAAGGGAACACCAGAGAAATTAAGTCGCCTGCAGAGGGGGTACAACACAGCAGGGCACTGAACCCAGAAGAGTTCCATGTCTCTTGGATGAATCTTCTCTTTGAGCTTTTGGCTTGTAAATGTTGTTGATTATGTTGGCTGATTATGTGGAGAAAAAAAAAAAAAAAAAAAAAGCTGCAGCATTAACTGTGTCTTTCAGAAACCTGTTTCATGCCCCAGACTATCATTTGCAACATGCAGACTCATCTCCTCTCATTTCCCTCACTCCTACCCCCACACATGCTTTCTGTCATCATTTCTGCTCTCCAAATACGTGCAGCCTGACACATATTTTTGTGCAATAGCTCCCAATCATTTTCTTTCCAGTTAAGATAGGAGCCTTGGAGTTAGGGATTTACTAATTGACGTGATTCAGTGGTGGTTTGGCATATATATTTTTCTTTCTTTAGTGTCTAGTTAGCTGAAAAACCTCATGTATTCATCATCATTTCTAAATAACCACAAGTCATGGATGTTCTGCCTGTATTCACCATTCCGAAAGTACAAGGTTGTTTTCTTGGAAGAAGCAACAGTAAATGAGTAATATGATTGAATGTAGTCAAGTGAGAATTTTTCCTCTTAATCTACTAAAATCAAATAAATTAAACACACATTGAAGGGTTCTTATGAAGGTATGCTCTTGCATCAGGAAAGGCTGTGTATCTAACTTAAGTTCATAAGAAGTTATTTTTATATGCTCCAACAAACCCCATTTTGAGGGGTTTCTATAATTTCTGTATTTTGGTATAAATAATCATACGGTACACAATTTTTCCAAAGTGTACGTATCATATAGATTGAATAATAGGTAATAGTTACTTCCTTTAACTGCTTCAGTCATTAAAGATTCAAATTATAATCCAAGATAAACTAACTTCAGGAGGTCAGGTTTACTATGGATTTTATTATCCCATGTAAAACAAAAACAGAGTTGGTAGTTTTCTTCAGGGCAAAAGTCCATTAGTAATTGACACTAAAAACCTGTTAATTTCATAGTCTTGGTCTAAACATTTTAATCTTTCTCAGCAGCTGTAAAATGAGTAATTTCTTTTCCACTGTGTGGTGGAGCCAAAAATCCAGTCTAGATGAAAATGAGTAAATCAAATGAAAGGGAGAGATGAAACAAAATTGAGAGGAAGGAATGCAAACATGTATGTGATAATGAATTACAGTGTAGGCGTTAGTCTTGAGTGTGTTCATTTTGGTGCTGTCTCACTTCTTAGCTTAAGCATTGTGAGGCCTTTAGGTTCCTTGCCATTTGAGTCAGGAATGGGCTTTGTTCTATGTGCAAGCAGCATCTAAAATAACTGGATGTTTATACATTTTCAGAGCTGGTGGATGTTACTCACGTGGTTTCATTAATTTTTATTGTACAAAATATTTTCATATACTTTGGAGAACACAGATCATGTTTGCTGTCTTTGTCTTGCAATGGAAGTTATTCAAAGGATTAGTATAGGGATTATTATCCCTTATTATTATATATGGGATCTGCTATTCTGACTCACTGGCTGGTAAACAATTACACTGATGTGATACTATTCCTATATGAATGGTAAGTTTAATTAGCTGTAAGGGTGCATAGCACCCTTGCATATGGGAGCCCTTCAGCAATTTGAATATAAATAACTCCTTTACAAATTTTTGTTGCCTAATATTTTGTTAAAACATCTTTGAAATTTTCTTTTGCATACCAAGAAGAGCTTACCTCTTCCATTAATTTATTCCTAGTGATTGTTTTACAAGAAACAATATAACAATCAAAGCCCTTGGGTATGATCTTAGGTCTTGAAAGCATGCCTGAGTTACTGTACATGGACTTTTCAAGAGAACACTCCAAATCTGAGAGAGAAGAGTCTGACTTCAACCCTGTGTTAACTCAAAATTACCTTATATTTGCTGTGAATGAAGAACACACAATGTTTGTTATGACAGCTGAACTGAAGTTCAGAAACTTTTTTAAACTGCAGCACTGTCTGAACCCTTACTGGTTTTAACATTCTACAACTATAAAGCCAAACATTTGAAGACATGCTTCTTAATTTGAACATAGGTAATAAAAATTCTTGTGGGATTTTTTTTCTAGAATATCTTGTTGTCTAGAAGAAGGTAAGAAACACAGAACTTGCCTGCCATGATTCCAGTTATTAAAGGAATATTGAAGCAGATGAGCATAAAAAATAGACAACGTATTTATCCATAAAGATTTGTCTCTTTCTTTTAACCATAATGTGAGGGTGTTTTTTGTTATCTTTTTTTGCTTCCTGAGAAAGTTGTGGGCTAGAGGGTGGGGTGAAAACATGCACCCTCTTGCATTCCTCCTTGCCCAAACTTGGATGCAACTCAAAGCCTGTGCTTCAAATCTGCCTGACTGTGAATAGGAAATTCTGTCACTGTGGTAAGCACTAAAATATTGTAGGATATATTCTGATTTTATTCAAATTTTTTTTTAAATAACATTTCTCATTAGTCTTCCCAAAAATGTATACTAGTGATCTATATTCATCCTGTGTGAAGAAGAACACTGCCTAAATGAAGCTATTAATGTTACTACAAATTAACTTTTTAAAAAATTACAGTAATTTTATAATTTCTTTCAGTTTGATTTTATTAGTATTTTTTTCTTTTAGTTTTTTTATATTGCCCAGAAAATTGATCTGAGAAGTCACACTAAAATTTAATAAGACTTCTCCAATTTTTTTATAATTATTTGTAGTTGCCATTAAATGTTTGTTTTCAATACGTATACAAATATGGTCTAGAAATCTGAATTCACTAGAGGAAATTCTGAACCGAAAATTTGATCTGAAAACTCTTATGTCACAGGATATGCTTAGTGATTACAGGTATTAAATGCTTTGGTTACGAGTTTTAAAAGAAATATAAATTCCCAAAAATTAGCTCAAAAATATAGATATATTCTCTGCTGGAATCAGGAGGGCTAATCATGTGGATAAATACAGAAACACATTTTTTAAATGATTTTGATTTCCCACAAAAACAATCTACACTTTTAATGAAAAAGGCTACAGAGTATAGATAGATTTTCAATAGAAAAACTTATTTGGAAAGGTTTGGAAATCTTAATTTAAGTGCCTTCTTTGAGTTCCATACTTTAAAAATCTATCTAAAGATAGATTTGCATTTATAAAAATAAATAAAACATTTTCAATAATCTAAGATGAGGAACAGGGAATATAAGTTAGTTATAGTTTGCTGACATATATTTTTTTCTGTAATAGGAATGCCTATCATTCTTATTTCACAATAGTCTTCCTCTTACCAAAAAGCTAAAAACCCAGGAAATTCATACAAAGTGTCATTTGAAAAGTATTAGGGGTTATGTGAAAGAAGCCTATCTACAAGAATAGAATACGTGGCCGCTGGAGTATGACTGGGGCAATGTGACATATGTGTGTGGAAATGTGTTGTTAGATACCTAAGGTAACAGCCATTTTAATTACTGATTACTCATAAAATTGTCTAGGAGTGGGTAAGGAAATGTGGGTAAGGACAATGCCCTCAAGACATTACCTACCCAGATCACATCCCTTTCTGGAGAAAGAATTGCTTCTTTTGCTGCCAGTGGATTGGAGTGACTCTAGAAAACTGAAGAAATTTGGATGTAATATGTAAAGGAACACCAACAAAAAATTATATCTGTATGTATGTCCATAAACACATTTACTTCTTCTAATGCAGCTTTTACCCTGCATTCCTCAACTGAAAATGCAGAGGCAGGCCTTCTCTCTTGAATAGTACATGAAAACCACAATGCTAAACCCCCACACGACTCTTTGAAAGCACACCCCATGGTGACAGGCTTTCATAGCTCAGCTTCCAAGGAGGCTAAGCCTCATTCAGAAACCCAAATTATCAATTTCTCTTGTTTCAAAAGCTTGAACAATTCAGGGAGATAAACATACTTCTGACCCATTGCCTAGTGATGCCTATTCTAAAAACTTGTCGTCAGTGGAAGTCACTGTGAAACAAAATGCTATGACACTTCAGGGTTGTGTAGTTATGGACTGAAGTTATAATGGTCCTGAAATACACTTCAGGGTCTGTGCTCTAAGTTTGCAGAGCACCAGCTCACCTCATTGAAATCATGTTAATCCCCCAAAAAGCAGGAGCCGTCAATGGCACTAAAGCTTCAAATATGAATGATCAAGAACATGTGAAGTTGCTGAAAGAATATTGTCTCAGTGGGAGGACTTAGGGAAGCGATGATCTATAATCCCTTGTCTGATTGTCCTTTTTAAGGAAAATTACTCCAAATGCCTGTTGGGATACATTCTTAGAGTTGAACCTTTATTTTGTCTTCTTATTTTCAGAATGAGCAAGTAGGAATTATCTTTTTTTTTTTTTCTCCTTGCAATAATGAAGAGAATCAAATGGTCTGGTGGATTATACACCCTCTTGAACACTATTCCCAGGAAGGATACAAATGTTTTGGATTTGTTATCTTGACCACCTTAAACTAGACTACTTTTATCAATGTAATTTAAACTATAGGGTCAAATATATAGACAGTCCATGGATAGTCTTACATATGATATGTCAGATAATCTGCATGATTTGTCAGATGCTCAGTATTGGAGTCTTTTTTAAACTACCCTTTAGACTCTCTGAGTATCTGTGTGGGAACCATGTCGACAACTTTTGCTCTTAATTCTTCTTGGTAACAGGCACAGAGAAGTTGTAATAGACTAGAGGATGAAATTTTCCCTTGTAGATTAGGAAAGGAGCTTGTTCCACTGCATTCTCTGACATTAAAGAAAGCATGACTCATCACATTTCTGCTGATTTAGAAAAATTAAAATATTTTGCCTAGACATCTCAGAATTTGATTTTATTCTGGATTGTTCTGATTTATTCAAGAAGTCTTAACGAAAGACAGAAAAAGGAACAGTGGATATCTGGGAAGAAAAATTATTTGTGGTCTAGATTATTCTACCCCACATGCTTTTGGAAATAGGTTTTGATCAAATTGTTTGAGGAGGTTAATGAGGGATGGCTTTTGGTGCTCCCCTTCTACTGATGAACAAATATGTTTGGCAACTCTGAAGCCAGCCGTCAGTCAGATAGGAGGAAGCTCCATGGGGGAGGTGTCTCTTTGACAGATGCCTGCAGTTCTTGCTTGAATTGAATGGATTGTACATCTGGCTGCCTACAACTATATCATACCACATGGCACAACCTCTTTGTCTCCCTGCCTCCTACACCCTATCTCTCCACACCCATTTGTTCTGGGTCTGAATCTGCAGCTGTGACACCGACTCCATTGTGCAAATGTGAGGAGAGTCTCCCTCCACTGCCTGCTAAGAATTGCTTTGCAGAAATGTGGCTGCTGTCCAGACGTCTGTTCTTGTCTCATCTTGTACTTCTGTTTAGACCTTTTGATCTCATTCCTGCCTCTGTTGTTTTGTTTGTTTTACTTCTTGTCCCAAGAATCCTGTTGCTTTTTTGGTCTCCGAAGCCTTTCCTTCAATTGCAGAGCGAGTCTTTCTGTCTGCCCTGTCCCAGGCCTCCACCAGGCTGCAAATAGGTTATGCAGCTGGTAACTGCAGTTATCCATCACACCGAAGGACAACTGTGGCAATATAGTCTGTGACTGGGAGATCTCTTTGACTCCAAGATTTAAGAAGATATTTAGTGCTCAATATTGGCCAGTATTATTGGTGTCTTTGAAGTGTTATGTATTGTCTGGACACTCGCAAGGTTTTTTAAAATTTTATTTGATTTTGTTTTCCTGGCTATAGCATGGTTTGTATTCACCTTTTCTTTTCTTTCATTTAAGCAAGTGTATATTATGGAGGATCAGCTTTGGTTTTTTCAATAAAATGAGTTTTACTCTGAGGATTCTGATAAAACAACTTGCATGCTAACAGTCTCTGTTTTTTTTCACAAAGCTGACCACTAAAAAAAAAGGTTTAATTATTTGTAGGTGACAAGAAGGTTACTCAAGACTTTTTTAATTTCAATTTCTATTTTTATCTCAAAATGCGTATTGTAGGTTGAGTGATTGCAATGAAACACTATTGGAAATTCTGAGTAATCAATGAAAAAATCAATTGGAGCACAAATGGAAAAGGGGTGAGGCGTTATGTACTTTATTTACCTAAACAATACAAGTTTGAAGGAATGTGCTGTATTGACAGACTACTACAATATTTTCTTCAGAATATAATACATCAGTGCAATAAAAGATAACACTGTGGTGAGGGCAATTGGCCAGTGACAGAAAGCAGAGTGCACACAGTTAAAGAAATCTTCACTGTTCTTTTGCTGGACTGTCTCCTAACTGTCTGTGTGCACAACCCTATTATGAGACATTCAGAGAAACCTGTGATTTATCAAACTTACAGGTGTTCTTTCCTTGTTTACAATATAGAGAGAGAAGATCTAATAGCACTGTCCCCAGTACACTCATGGGAAAATGAGGACAGAGGAGAAACATTTTGCTCTCTGGTTTAAGGACTGCTCTCTTTCATGAACCCTTACAAAGAAGGGTCATGGTTGCTTCACAGCAATTACATTGTTTTTCAAAATATGAACGAAACAGCTCTGAAAATCCTACAAAAATCTCAAAAAATCCTACACCTCAATACCTTTGTGCAGACATACCATTCAATAATGTTTTCCCTTGACTCTATTCTATACATTTACACAAGCAGAACTGCCACAGGATCTTGCAGCTTAAAGAGGCACATTCACACACTGAGTTTCCATCTAAGGTGGCTGAAGCTTTCCAAATCTTAAACCTGGCCACAAATTTCACTGAAATGTTGCATCTCAATAGCAGCAGCAAGTGTAAACCAGCAGTCTATTTTCCAGCCAGTTCTACCAAAGCAGAGATTTCTGAAATATCTTCAGCGTTTAGGACAAAGTAATCAGTTATATTTTTTCCCCTAAATTTTTCATGAGCAGTGCTCATTTTATTATGCTCTTTTAGTAAGGACTCTCCTTTGGTTATTGGTAAAAGAGAGTCCAGTATAAAGTGCAGAGAGTGCCTAAGCTATATGAGAGACTCTTAGCAACTTAGTCCACAAAAGACGTATGACTAAGCTTAGTGATGAATATATGTAGAAGCTGAACGACTTCAAAGACTCTAGAATTAGATCCCATGGCAGTCTTTTAGCATCTTCCATGCAGTTTAGGATGCTTCTGTGAAGTTCCTACCACATCACTAGAGCCTCTCAAAGAGAAATTCAGGACTGATCTTTTTTCCTCTCTGCTTTTGATGGTCAGTAATCACCAGTATGTGAAAACACAGAAGGAAAAGGAAAGCAAAAGCAAAAACCAAAGGTAAAATCATTCAGATCAGAGTGCTACTGGTTGAAGACAGTAACATCTTGTTTCTGTGACTGAGAATTTATGCTTTTTAATTGGTTTTACTTCTACTGCAATTTTGAGTCCTTTAAGGTTTTTGCAAGTTTTAGCATATTTAATTGAATAATTTAATGAAAATGTGGAAGTGGATAATTCTGGACAAAGAGTGAATCTACTTAAGAAGGGAGGGAATAAATATAATAATACTGGTAGAGATGGGACAGACCAGAATGGCCAGCTTAGAGATGTTGTCAGAAGAGCTTTTTTGTGACCTTTAAAAAAGGGGCCAAAAGTTTTTTTTGGAAAAGCATAAATCTACTAATCTAATATCAGGTAGGAAGCCCCACAGAAGTTTAGCAGTTATCACTGTCTCTAAATTGCTGGTAGTTTAGAGCAACTAACTTTGTTACACAAGGTCTGATCTCGCATGTATGTGTCATCACAAAGCACTTCACTGTTGGATGTAATCTTGGAGCTGGCTTGTGTGCAGTGTGTTTGAAATATGCTATTCTAGTATCAATGGCTTACTGAGAAAAAGGAAATTCTCAAATTAAACTATTGCAAGAGCCAGTCATCCTGCAGTTGTAACACAAAGAGTGGGTTGAAAAATGAACAACAGCAAGCAATGCTTTTTGAATAACAGGCACATAAAACAAAACCAAAGAGAGAGGATTTATACTGCTTTCATAAGTACATCTAATCCTGCCATTCATGACCTCTGAGAAAGGAAGAGCATACAGAAATGCATCTTGAATACAATATAGAAACAATCTTTCAAGGCTCCTTCGAAACAGGTTGCCTGTGTTTAGTTTTTGTGGATTGTTTTATTCTCCATCATTATTACCGAAAGAGACATTCTAGGTTAGCCATGACTCCACAGACAGACCAAGCTGGAATGTGCCTCCCTGAGAAGAGCTCAGCACAAGGTCTGTCTTCCAGAGAGGCTTGTATGTCTGCTACAAACGGGACAGACTTCAGGAGCCCCATCTGCTGCAGTGAGTCATCACTTTGCATCTCCCAGCAGGATCCACACCTGTTAGCAGGGCAAGAAGAAAAAGCTGCCAGCATGTTCCATGACAATAATCTCTGTGCACATTGTACGGCCAAATCATGAACATGAGATTGCAATAAAAGGCAACATTGCCATGAATCTGTCATCTGACGGATACGGCTGGAAATGCCTGCATCTCACCCTTCTGTGCAAAACTCCTAACCCAGTGTTATCAGCAAATTCAGAAAGCCAACACTTACAAAACCAGCAAGTATCAGCAGAGTCAGCTCTTGGAAGTGCATGCAGGTAGGAATTCTTTTGTAGCACTTTTGTTTATTTTAAATATCACACCCTGTCCCAGATTGAACAGTAGTCTTTTGTTTTTTTGTTTTTTTTGTTTTTTTTTCTTGTAGTTTTCCTTACTCACTTCCAGTTGTTCACTAGGGTTTTAAAAAATTCTTTGTTCAGCTTCACAGTTTCAGTTCCTTAGATATACTGTTAAATTCACTTTTTGGTTTAATGCTCTTTGGAGAAAGATTTTAGTTAAACTATGATAGGTAAATTGCATGATATTTCCTGAAGATGGGAAAGTCAGTAGTTCTTGGTTGCACCTTAAACAGGGAGATATATCTCACCAGCATTTGTCAAAAATGCTTTGTGTTTGTTGAATTTCTTTTACAAAAATAGAAGAAACATGAGATAAAGTATGATTTTCTAGAAGACAGTGACATTTTTTATCATTTTCTCAGTTTTTGAGGCACAGCATTTGTGCTATATTGTTGGTGCCTTCTGAGTGTAATAAGCTCCTGAATTTTCCTCTTGCTATGGAAGGTTACTATATGACTGTGACTACACATACCTATTGGAAGATGCAGTGGCATCTAGTGCTGGATCATGAGTCACTGGGGTGGAGCACTGTGGGTAGAGGCGAGCCCAAAATGAAAATCTGCATTCACTTATGTGTGCTAAGTGGCTTTTGGGGAAAGTAAAAGACTGAACAAAGCTCATTCTTTAATTTAATTCTGGGGTTTGGGGTTAGCAATATATGCAGGATTTTCAAAGACAGGAGACTTGAAATTCTTGGCTTAAGTGGAGGGAATTTTGCTGAAGTCATCTTTGTTTTACAGAAAGACTAAATATGGTTTGCAATATCCTGTACATGAATAACTTGGCACTTAAAAGCATATATTGTGGAGGCGTATAAATGAATCACATAACCAATAACAATTAGAATTCTCACCTGGCTTCAATATTTGGTTTTATATGAGCTTCTAAATGCCTAGGTGTAGCAAAAAATGAATATAAACTCAATGTGAAAATTGATGAATAGTATAGCTATGACACCTGATCAATATTGATGATTGCTGATGAGCAATTACCATGACTTGATCCAGAGAAGAATCTTACATTCCAGAAGCCACTTGAACCATATTTACTTAGACACATCCAATAAAAAGCCTATCAACTCCAGTGCTCTTTAGGTCCTGTGGACTGCTATCTGATTGGGTGGAAAGGTGAAACCTCTGAGACAATTACATTTGAAAGAGTTTGTGAAAATAGTGACTAGCTCAGGATGAAAAATTCGAGGTGACCTGCCTGAAAGAAAGGCTTCCAGGAGAGTTCACAACTTCTTAGAAATTCCCTGGTGATAAAAACTTTCTTTCGTGTTTGAAGCATCTCTTTGAAACAGAGAGCATGGAAGATTACAGCTGCCTGCCTTGTCTGGGTGCCAGGCTGAAACTGTCCTTTTTCTCAGAATCCTCTGGTCACAGCCACTGTGGCTCCTCAAAGAGAGAGCAGACACATTCTAAATTGGAGGGAAGCGATGCAGCTGGGAAGCAACTTCTGTCATATAACTTGGGAGCTTCGGAACTATATAGGGCAGGTGGGAAAAAGTCTGTTAGTCCTCTTAGGGTCCTGGCCCCCAGCCACAGTGTCTGCACCTGACGCAGAGTACTTGGCTCCGAGGACTGAGACACAGACGCACAGGAGATGAAGCAGCACTAATTCCTCTAATCAGAGAAACATTTGTTTTATCACACTTTGCTGCAAGAGAGAGAGTCCTGCAGGGTCAGACTACTGCCATTTGCCTTAGAAGAGCATTCAGAGCTCTTAACTCCAATTGTGCTCCTGTGGAGTCTCCATTCAGGCTTGTCCTGCAGAGTTAGAGGGCAATTTAACCTGCTATGTGGCATGCAAGAACTTGCTTTATGTGACCTGCTGGCCATTAATGGCCCTGGCTTGTATTAACTAACTGTAGTAATTCCGAAATTAACAGAGAAATGTGAATTAAAGAAAAAGAAACACAGAGGAATAAAAATGCATAGGTGTTGAGGCCCTTCGGTTCCCTAGTGTAGGTTGGAGAATGAATCAGTGGCTGATCCTAGCTCAGGCACTGTTTATCATGTAAATCAATTGAATCAAGGGGAAATAGCTCTTAAAAACTCCTGTCTAACAGAAATGGAACTTGATGGCTTAAACGTATATGAACATATTTCAAGGCTGTCCGTAGCTTAAAATACTGATCATGCTGTGAATCGCAGTCTTTTTTTCTTGTCATTTATTGTTAACACCTTAGAGTCACTGGCTAACAACTCATGAAGTCTGATTATTACCTGACAAAGTTTTGTTTGTTTTCGGCTTTCCACAGCTTTCTAATGACACATTTATAAAGCTTTATACCTGTCATTGATGTATTTTTCTCTTGGGTTTATAGTGACGACACGCTGGATTGTAAAATAATAATAAAAAAAATCCTTCTTATGTATGAGACAAGATCTAATCACAGTCAGTTATGGGAAGTGAAGGTACTGTAGCACAATAGAGTTGATGTCTTCCATTCCCTCCTCACTTAAAACTTGGTACTGAGTTCAGTCCCTCTACAGATGCCTCAGCTCAATTTGACCTGTGGGATTCTTCTCTCTCTTCAGTTTTGGTTTTCTTTTTTTTTTTTTTTTTCTTTTTCTTTCTGAATTAAGTTCCTATTTATATATTTACTTATTTGTTTGTTTGTTTGTTTATCTTTACCTATTACTTGGCAGACACTAGAATTTGCTGTGACCTTTAATGACACTTTTTTTTAATGACACAGCATGTGGTAATCATGTTCAGATCTATTTCAGACATCTACAATGAAATTTGCTTTTTTAGGCAGCTGGGTATACTTTCCTCTACTGTTCAAATGATACAGAAAACACAAGACAGCTATTATTCTAGTCATCCACTTTAATTCTCTTGGTAAGATAAGGCATTTGATAGCTTTGTACAAAAGTTTGAAGCTGTTTGGTTAATTCTCTTCCACTAAATTGACCAATTTAGTGGGCACAGCAATAAGTAAGTACATCTGGACTTTTTTTTTTTGTTATCAAAAAGTAGATAGTTGATGAGAGTCTGAACCATGTAAATGCCACAGTCCCGATTCAAATTAAGTTTTGGAAAATAACGATGCATTGCGTCACACTCAAATTCCATGTATATACATAAGGAGTTACTTTAGTGTCAGTCTTATCAGCAGCTGTTAGTCTCTATATGAAATTAAACTGAGCACAGAAGAAAAACATGAAACTCTCACACTTAGTCAGCTTGAAATAAGCTCTTCTTTCAGCAGGAAAATTTTATTCCAGACATGTGAGGTGCATCTCACGTGCTTGTTATTCACTGAACCTTTAAGCATGTATTTTTGCTAAATATTTCACTAGGGACTAATTCAGATATTCAAAATAATAAAAAGAGTTGAGTTTATACATTCATTTGAGAAACTCATTTATATAGCTCCCATCAGATTATATTATTTACTGGATTAAAAAAAAGAATGTAGCTAGAAATCCTTGTTTAATTTTGTATTTAATATTTCATCTAAGTAATTTCATTTAAAGAACAATGGGGAATTCCCTGAGTGAAGACCAAACAAACAAAAGCAAAAACAGTTGTTCGTCTGAAGAAGAGCTCTCTGATACATCAGTTTGGATGGGACACAAGAACGAGCTGGTTTCTCTTATATAGAAGTTCAACCTGGATGATCAAAAATGGTCAGGGGCCTAAAAAATCCACAGGAAAAATATTTTCTTATTGATTTTATAATATTGATGGGCATGGATGGGGTAGGCCTAGTGAAACAGAGGCTAAAGCTATCCAGAAGAAAACAATTTAATAACAGAGAACTGTAAAAATAATGAATATTTCCTCAGATCTTTTCTCTTGGTGGGGCTTGTTTGTTTGTAATATTCAAGGAATGTTCTTACTTCTTTCCATTTAGAATTTACTTTGTGACCATACATTTATAGTATTTCAAGCACTTACATTCCATTCAGACTGTATTGCTATTTTATTGCAAATGATTACCAAATAATGACTTTCTATTTAAGAAATAATCTCTATTGTTACATGGCCTGCATCTGATAATTGAATATGACTAAAACTGTACATCCAGAGCAGAAGGTGATGATATACAAGGGGGATCAAAATCAATTATTGGAATACCTTGCTCACAACAAAAGTGAACTATTACCAGTAGCACATTATTAATTAAAAAAAAAAAAGGAAATAATTAATGATGCCTTTAAAATTAAAACAAAAATTAGACCATTAATTCATTTTTTTCAGGTGAAAACCAGAATAAAAGTCAGCCAAAGTAAAAATCACTGTATCCTCATATTGTGTCTACCAACTTACTAAACACCTCTGAATGCAGATGGGCTTGTGAGATGGAGAGAAGAGTGCAGTTGTGAATTATGGAAAAAAAAATTTATTGTCTTCTGAGGGAAGTTTATGACTTGGGAAATTATTGATTTCACAAATTTCTTCCACAGAGGAAATTTCTGTGGTTTGTACACTTCTGTTTCTGTTGTTTTCCACCTTCTAATGCACACACAGAGGCATGTACTTGTACACAGAGACACACACATATTAATGCAAAATACAGACAAATTCTCTTTCAAATTTAACTCATTTTGCTTGAAATGGAAATTGTTTTTATGGGGTTTTTTTGGTCTTTCTGGTATCACTTTCTGTTACAAGGCACATGCTGCATAATCAGCCAACTACTCTGTAATTACATTGCAAAGACTATGTAAATACCTAATTATTTTCATGCAGATTACTTGATAATTATACTACCAGTTACAAAGTAATTCAAAGAATAATTACCATGTAACTTCCACTTTTTAGATGTGACGATAAGGCTTTGTTTTAAAGATATAGAGAAGTGCATAATTATCCTGGGGTTACAGTCTACTCAGATTGTCGATTATCCTATATTTACAGTATTATTATATGGCTACTGGGCTCAGTATTGTGTCATCATATTTAAAAAAAAAAAAAAAAATCTTTGCTCTTTGCTTTATAACAAGTATTAGACAATGCCAATGTTATTTTTTTCTACTTTGCTATTAATTGCAGTGGATTTAAGATTTTTTTTTTTACTGTGAAGAAGGAACTGTCTTCTTGTACTAAAATTGCACTGTGATTTTTGAAAAATAAAATTACATAGACCCAGATTCTTACATGGCACTTGGATACAAAAAGGCTCAATTAAACCATTTTTTTTTTTTTAAATTTCTAGAATGGGTACAAAAAAGTATAGTTTATAAGAAGAGTGAGGCATTCCAATAAAGATACTGCGCCTCTCATAGGCTAGACTAGAAGGAAAGATGTTGGCGGGCCTCATCTGCTTTTCTCAGGGTGGAATAGTCTGCTCCCAGGAACTAGTGCTGTCTAATGAGGTCTTGATTTTTAACTGACAACCTTGGGAACTCCTTTTTATTGCCTGAATAACAACCCAAGAGGAGCAACATTTTTGTGATTGAACTTTCCAAGAAAGTTACTGACTCAACTTGCAACCAGGATGGAAAATTACTATGACAAAAGCCTCTTATGGCCCTATAAACAGAAGTCCAAAGTGAGACCCTTTAAGCTCTCCTGGGCCTTATCAGTCTGTGACTGGCAATCTCCCTCTGAGTATGGCGCCCTTCAAAGCCAGCAAACTCTCAGGTTTGCTATATTTTGAGGACTGCCACCAAATGATGCCAACAGAACCTGGGCTGATACTCTCACTCCTCAAGGCTCAATCCTTTTTTTTTCCTTGAGAAGATGCAAAGGTATCCATTGTGATTACTTCACTGAAATTAAGGGGAATTTTTGGTGGGTATACCTCGTACAGACTTCTCCAGGTCTGCATGTGCAAGTGTGAATATGTTACAGCAAATGTACTGTGCATGTTGTTCTCATAGACTCCTAAATAATTCTTATGACTGCCACACAGCAAAATTTACCAGTGAGTTATTTTGCAGGTGAAAAAGGGCAAGGCAATATTTATATTGCTGTGAAACCCTGAACAACCCTTGAAACTATTTTCATTAAAAGGCTGATCATGTTATGTTAGCTCTGCTATTTCAATTGTGATTACAGTGAAAAAACATTATCATGGGCATCAGGATCTGTTGCATCTAGTGAAAGAATGCAGAGAAAATTCCATGCATATAGGCATGCAAGATATACCCTCAGTAGAGAAACTCACCTGAGATTTGCTATACTTATTTTTTCACTCAGGCAAAGAAACCTAGAGAAACATTCTTCCATCTACTTCTTGCCCAATACAAATAACTCTGTTGAAATTATATCATTTCTAGTGTGGCTTGGATTTAGGTCCAAAACATTCAACATGATTTTTACCTAAAACCTTTTATATATCCAGTGTTCCAGCCACCCTCTTTATCAAGGCTTGCCCATGTATGTGTTGTTTCATAGTTTATAAAAGAGAAAACAGTCTTTCTTGTATGTGTGTCTATCTTTTTTGTGTCTCTCTGTATAAATACATGCAAGTTTATGTATATTTTTTCTTGTATCTGCATGTATGTATCAGACTCTGGGTGATCTTAACTAGAAAATGCCCCATTGTAAATGAAAGAAAAAACTTGCTGTCAGCCACCTTAGTATCATATGACTAATCCACTCAAACTGCAAGCCAGTATGTCCTGGGGCTCCCTGAAAAGTTTCAACTGGTGCTTTTCAGAAGCATCCCACCTTCTGACACCCTGGAGCTGCTAAGGTCTTGTATAGGTGACAAAAGAGGCAAGTCTGAGCTTCCAGGGAGCCTCTTGGCTAATGTCTAAGAATATATTGCCAAAACATTTTGTTTCATCAGACTGGAGGATAATCGTACCTAAGATGATTGTTTGTGTGTTTTCAAAGTTTCAGTTTTTCCCATTCTTACTATGGCAACGGGCCAATACTTCAGTGTAAAATGTCACTGGGCTGTCAGTACCAGAGACGTGCCTATTTGGCAAGACTTAGGGCTGATTACATTGTTTTAAAAATCCACTGGTGTTGTTAATTCCATCCCTTCTTAACCTGGCTGTTCAGATGTGGTGGTTTTTGGGAATGATGTCAGCCAGCTGGTATGGTGAATGATGAAGAGTAAGAGTTGGACCTTTCTACTCTCACTGGATACTGTTTCTTTTAGAAAAAGCCAAATATATGTGACATGTTCCTTGTATGCTGAGCCAACTTGTCCCTTTCTGCAGACTCTTCAAATCCATGTGCATAGTGAAAAGCACAAAGCTTCCTGGGAAGAAGTTGGAATCTATTCCCAAGGAGCGGTATTGGTCTCTGGAACTGTTCAAATGATTGAGGCACTGAGACAGCCATGACTCACAGCACTGTTAACTGGAGCAGCCCAGGCTTCCTAATGGTGAATGTCTGACTTGCTAGGTATGATTCCTCCAGAAGATGTATGATGTAGGATACTGGAGAGATAGCACAGGATGTGTGTGGGTGCTACATATGGCACAGGAGTGTGTGTGCAGGGCTAGAGCATGTGGAGCCTTAGGGTTTGCTACGCCATATTTAACAACAACCACAAAAAATAAAAGCTTTTCTGCATTAATGACCTGGTAACAGTAGCTTTGGCTCTGTGCCCTCATTCTCTAATGTGCTTCATTTTCAGACCTGGAGTAGAGGGAATTCAGTCCACATCTTCACCAGATTTTACTTTTGGAAGCTGTTTTAAAAGCTTGGTTGATGTATCAGCAAGACTGGGGAGTATTCAAGTGATGTAGCATATGTTTTATGGTGTCACTAACTCTCCCAGTGGAATCAAAATCCTTATGATAAAATTAGTGGTTTTTTTTCCTACTTAAATCATCTGCTCAGATGAGGAAGATGTACAAGACCTACAGCTATGTTTTTGGAAAGAATGTGCATTTTACAATTTCCTTGGGCAATAAATACTCAACAAGACTTTCCAATGCTTTTCTAAAACAAGCTGTTAAAATATTTACAAAACATGTCAAAAGGGGAATTACTTTAAAATTTCTGTAAAACATGTCAGGAAAGTCAGTGGCTGAGATGCAGATGTTTGATACTGTAGGGTTCCCAAGACATCCACACAGGGCTGGAAGATGTGGCAAACAGAAAAGACTTGTTGTTGACTCAAACCCTTTTGCAGAGAAGTAAGGGTACTTTATATTTACTTTTGTGGTAGGTGCCTGTTTTTAGGCCACTGAATTCCACTTCTGGGTTCAGCTGATGTGAATTGTCTCACCAGTCCACATCTCACAGAGGCTGTGTTACAAGCAGCTCACAGAAATCTTACCCTGCTCTCACTCTGCTCAATTTGTCCTCTCCTCTGTGCACTGTGCTCACTAGGACTGCGCCTCTGGCTCCAGCTTCAGTTTAAGCTTGTGTTCCCATCTCCCTCTTCAGTTCCTTTCCTTTGCTAAAGTAGGCAGATTGCAAGAAGTCATCTGAGTCGTTAAAAATCTCAGGTGGGAGTTTTGGAGGAATACAGGAACAGATTGAGGGTTTATTACTTTTCAGTTGAAGCTTGTCTACTCTGCCTGATTTGTGTATCTTACTCAGGTTATGCATCATAATGGTGTACTTTTTTTGTCCACAGAAGACAAAATACCATGTCAGTGCCTCATTTGAAAAGCTTGAGCTTTGCTCTTGACTGGCCAAACCCTATAAAAGTGAGCAGGATTGTTAGCTGACCTAGAGAGCTGTGTGCAGCCACAGTCTGCAGCTGCCTCTGGGGGTTTTGTAGTGAGAGAATCTGTTCTGCATTACAATGAATGACTAGGGGCATGATATTTCATTGAACAGGTATAATACACCTGTGCACCCTTTTATTTCAAATTGCAGAGTAGAATCTGAGCAGGTAAATACAACAAAGCTTTTCTTGGCCTGATCCAGTCTGTCTGGATCCCTGCCTAAGCAGCTTCTGTTCAATACAGAAAAGTGGCTTGGGCACCTATCCTGGGTCCAAAACATAATCCTTTTGTTTGTGTTGGGATATGCTCAAATCCTACCTTACAAGGTACTGTTTATGCTTTTTCTTCTGCTTGCAACTCCAGATAATATGAGTAATTTAGTGGTTCAGGCTTTTGGAAGAGTATGTCCTTGTACATTTATTTTTGTCACAATGGTGCTGCATTTTGCTAAAGTAAACATTACAAGGCTGCTCAGTCTGCTCTTTGTAACTATGAGGATGCAAAAGGAACCATAAGTCTTTGTGAAGTGAATGTTCAGTGGATTTCCCAGTTCCTTCTTGTACCAACTACTTCATCTCATCATTTTCTCAGAGGAGACACAGTGTGTGATTCAGTGAAGTCATTCACAACATTTGATATTGACTCGCACCTTTGAAATTGTATGAAAATTCATGCAGTGTCAGAATTAGCTAGTGATTCTTAATGCTGCCTGTGCAGCTCCATTTTGCATTTTGTAAATTGATTTAAGATTCCAGAGAGATTCAAGTGAAAAAGCTACTAAACTAGTCTTTTCTTAAAAAATGTAAAATTGCTGATAAAACTTTTCTCTTTCTGAATACATGAACACATATATGAAGAATTTCCTTGCTATTTAAAAATAATGCAAAACTCTGGAATTATTTGATAAAATCCATTGTAGTTGATGTTATTGTCTGTTAGGATGACCTGGTTGACACCATAATTATTTTCAAATTGTATTCACCATGGCTATGTTCCTTCTTTTCCAGGTGACATTATTTTCTCCACTCATCAATGGAAGACTTTAGTCAAACTTTGTAATTTGATTTTAAATGTACAATTTGCAGTACACTTTTTGTTGCCAAATCTAAGATTTTTTAATGTGAAATGCTTCAAAAATATCTGGAAAATAATTGAGTTTTTTAAAAGACAAAGTTTTTAGAAGCAATTGCCCTATCTGAAAGAAAACTAAATTAAAATATTAAATGTTTTTGAATGGAGAAAATTTTCTGTATGTGATATTCAAAGAAAACATAGTAGCTTTTAGAATTAAACTTTTTAAAAAGTAATATTTGAGAAAAAAAATGTTAATATTCCTATAAATTCCCTTCCTGGGTGATCATAATGTGTTTTTTTAAGTGTTCTGTAGTATTTCATTACAAATAAATTTGTATTTTGTTGTTTTATTAAAAGCAAATGATCTGAGCCCATTCTCTTGGAGTTCTCTGCTTTGATTTGGGCTTATCCCATTGTCAAATAACATTCATTGGGAAAGATTAATTAAGTCAAAGCCATTTCTAACTGTAGTGCCCTGTATTCTAAACTGTTTGATTAGGGCAAGGTGGGGGAGACTTCTGTAGGTACAAGAGGGCACATTGACATAATCAAAAACAGTTTGACATTACAAATTGTCTGCAATATTATGACTTGAGTTGTGCATGGCAGGCAGCATCCTTCCCGTGGTGTGGCCTGCAAGCACCATGAAATGGTCTGATGGGATGAATTCATAATGTCTGCTTCTGATATATCCTGCATTTTTTTGAACCTGTATAAGGGCTGTTTGAGGTGTCTCCCTCTGTCAGCAACATGGTCTTCTGGTTCAGTTGGATTTTTGATAGATATAACAACCCATGATTGTGTAATTTTACAGTGCAAATTCCTCTCCCCCTCTCCACCTCTTCAACTTAAGAAAGGAGGTGAAAATATTTAGGCGCTGGTGTTTAAAATGTTTGTGCTTTAAATTGATACTCCTTTTCTCACTCACCTAACACAAAGTGAAATATCAGAATGCTGAGAAGTTCCTCTTAGTGGGTTGTTTTGCGGGGTTCAATGGATACAAAATATGAGAACACAATGAACACCTTTGGGGTTGTTGCAGCTTTAAATATATAATTTTAAAGGAAAATTTACTCCTAGAATATAATCTCATATAGCAACGGCTGGCTACAAATGAATCATTAACGTTGATTTACACTCTCTTCCCTCTCCTTTGAGGCTGCATAAAAAACTCTTCAGGCCTCTGAATGAGGGTACTGCAAAGTATTAATAACTGGGGGGGCGCGAGGGAGATAAACCTCTGGTTTCAAAAGACTCTTATAATGGCTTTTTGAGAGAAAGGAAAAGCAATACAAGCCAGTTAATGAAAAGGAAAACAAAAAGCTTTCTGTAAGTAGCAGTGGACAACTTGCAGGAAAACCAAAGAAGTTTCACATTTTCAATGTGTATTTTTCAGGGAGATGTCACTGGAGAAAAACTGGAAATTCACAGCATGTACCAAGCATGATATATTGAACAGCAGTCCTCCCCGCCTGGCCTCCTGCTTCTATATTTATCATTACAAATTGAAACCTGGCTTCTGCTTATGTTGCTATCTCTAAAACTTAGAATGGCTTGAAATCAGATAACAGCGACCAGAATAATCTAAATAACAGTGTTTCCTATCCTGAAACACCATCAGGCTTGCTTTTTGCTTTTTTTTTTTTTTTTTTTTTTTTTTTTTTTCCCCACTCCATTGTTTGCCTCACTCTTTTGCTGAACATGTGTCTTAACTTATCTCTGAAGCCCAGAGAGTAAGAGGGACAGGCACTGAGAACAGAGCAGGCTGGACAGCACAGAGGGCTGGGTGTAACCCCATCACACCACGCCAGAGAAAGATTTCTGCACTGGCTGTAGCCAAAGGGGGAGACAATACAAGCTGATTCATGATGGAAACTTTTCAACTGGCACAGGTTTTTGGGACCCACACAGTGGTTCTGATCTTGATCGAAATGCTGCTGCATTACTTAAAAAGAAATAGAGGCAATGATAGAATTTCAGGATGAGAGAAACACATCTAAATCATCAGAGACAGTCAATTCTGTGCTGTGACTTTTGTCTCATATTCAGTTTGGAATAAATAGATGGAGATCATGCTGCTGCTGTAACTTGACATTTTCAGTGCATTGAAGTTTCTCTAGGAAAAAAAAGCATGAACTGCAACATCTGTCACCTTGCAGAGACCAAGTGATTGAGAACCTTGCAGTACCTTGCCAGATAGATCCTGATGCATCACTGATGCTTTTTCCATTATAACAGATAGCCACTATCAGAAATGATACACAACCAAGAGGCAGAATTTCATGTCCTGGATAAATGTGTTTCTTTTGGAGGATGTGATACTGGTTATTTAGTAAATAGGCACAGACAGTTCTTTTTCCCTAACCACATTCAAACTTTTTGAACTGGAATTTTAAATTTTCCTCTAAGATTATAATTTATCCAAAGGCTGACAGAGTTACTTACGTTTTAATGTTGTTCATATGGAAATATATTAATACAAACTGATATCCTCAAAATGCAACTGAGGCTGTTAGATGTCACCTTAATTGTTTCAATCAGGCTCTGCATACCCTGCTGCTGGGAAATAATCATGCTGTAAAGCTTTCAAAGAGATGACTTCAGTAATGTGTTAAGAAGTAAATCAAAGCTTAGTTTTTATCTGCTGCATGCTAGACGAATTGTTATTTGAACATTTATAGCTTTTAGATTGTGAAAATTTTAATGACAGCGATTGTCATCTTGTATCTAAGAGGTTTTCTATCAAAGGAAGACTGTTTCTGAAGTGAATAGATTTGATGCAGCCATTGCAGAAATAGGCAGGAAAATACATCCTGTGGTTCAGAAAGGCTATGACTGAATAGACACAAAAAGTTACACTAAACTAAACACGGAATGTAATTCTACTAGTCTTGCAGATTAAACAGCCCCTCACTCCTGACCACCTGAAGCCACAATAACCCATCCAAAGTCACACCCAGGTATAAAATTAGAAATAAAATAATGCTTCAAATTCCGTCAAGAATTAAAAAAAAACAATTGCAGTAAATACTGAAATGAGTCTGTCTGGCTTCCTCCTACTTTAGGGTTTCAGGATAAAGACAGGGAAATGAAGACACACAGCATGACAGATTAGATGACTGGGTGACTTGTCACTTGCACATTGCCAATAGTAACATGCTCCTTTCAACCAAAGACAAGACACCATCTAGTGTCTTCCATCAGAAACCTTTATTGAGGAAATTTTGGAGAACTTTACTGCAGATTAGTCACTCTTATTACAGAGGGAAGAAAATGAGCAAATCAACATCAGTTGTTTTCCTTTCTATATACTATATTGATCTTCTCTATAGTTTTATTTCTTTGTACTCTGCATTACACCATATCAAAAATAATAATAAAAAAAAACTGGTGAGGCTGAGAGTGGGGGTAGGAAGGCAAGTAAGAGAGACTGGAGGTGGCATTCAGAAATGTGAGTCATGAATGCAGAGAAATATAGAGAAGAGTTCATCACGAGTAACTTAAGTTATGTGACTCCATAAAATTTTAAGTTACAGCTGAAATGGGATGTTTTCACATGCCTATATGATTCCACATAGGCTTCCATACCTGCCCTAGATCTATATGTAGCCCTAGATGCAGGTTATATACTGATGTATTGAGTGTGCCTTTTAAATTTCAGGATAAAATGCCTCTGTTGTATGCAGTGGAATGAAAATGCATGTGTTTCCACTTACCAGAGGTGACCACCAGTTTCAGGCAAAAAAGTCTTTATTTAACCGCGGAAAAGCTATACTTCTGTCATAAATCTCTTTCAAATGGTATTGTATTAATTTCTGATAATATCCAGTGTAATTTAATTGTGTTCACTTTATGCTGCCTTAGCCCTTTTTTTGTATTATATAATATGAAAAAGTTCAATATTCACATGAAGTCTTTATGCTGCTGCATGAGAAAGTCTTGCTTTCAAGAGATTAATGATGGTTGCTTGATTTTACTTAGACTTCCCTCCCTGCAGCTCTACATTTTAACATATTCATCCAGCTTTTCCTTCCTTTGCCTAATATGATATCTATACCAAAAACAGGGGCAGCAGACAGATTTCTCTATTCTTCATATTGCAGAACTTTCCTTTCCTTTCCTTTCCTTTCCTTTCCTTTCCTTTCCTTTCCTTTCCTTTCCTTTCCTTTCCTTTCCTTTCCTTTCCTTTCCTTTCCTTTCCTTTCCTTTCCTTTCCTTTCCTTTCCTTTCCTTTCCTTTCCTTTCCTTTCCTTTCCTTTCCTTTCCTTTCCTTTCCTTTCCTTTCCTTTCCTTTCCTTTCCTTTCCTTTCCTTTCCTTTCCTTTCCTTTCCTTTCCTTTCCTTTCCTTTCCTTTCCTTTCCTTTCCTTTCCTTTCCTTTCCTTTCCTTTCCTTTCCTTTCCTTTCCTTTCCTTTCCTTTCCTTTCCTTTCCTTTCCTTTCCTTTCCTTTCCTTTCCTTTCCTTTCCTTTCCTTTCCTTTCCTTTCCTTTCCTTTCCTTTCCTTTCCTTTCCTTTCCTTTCCTTTCCTTTCCTTTCCTTTCCTTTCCTTTCCTTTCCTTTCCTTTCCTTTCCTTTCCTTTCCTTTCCTTTCCTTTCCTTTCCTTTCCTTTCCTTTCCTTTCCTTTCCTTTCCTTTCCTTTCCTTTCCTTTCCTTTCCTTTCCTTTCCTTTCCTTTCCTTTCCTTTCCTTTCCTTTCCTTTCCTTTCCTTTCCTTTCCTTTCCTTTCCTTTCC
>VXBN01016493.1:634656-652491 GCA_013397395.1 Sinosuthora webbiana | reverse complement strand
AGAATTTTTTTTTTTTTTTTTTTTTTTTTTTTTCCCTTCCAGGGAAGATTTGTAACTTTAAACCCTTGTTGACCAAAATTGAAACAGTGATGTAACAGGCTTGAAGCTGAAGAAAGCCATGAATTTGGTCTTCTCCAGGCCTTTTCTATACAGCTGACAAGTAGTTCACATTTTGATATAGTTTTTTCCATATGCTTTTTTTTTTCTTATCTGCTTTTAACCAGATTTGTTACTTGACATTGACCCATTTCTTATAGATACCTATTCAAACGGCAGGATTTCACCTCTGGCAATGATAAAGGAAGCAGATCCACCAACTTAGATCAATACATCAAGGTGTTTAAAATATGTCTGACTATACCTACGACTGTTGGTGACAGTTGTGGGATTCTGGCAGTGACATTTTACAATGACTTACAACAATACTGAAAATAATGTCAGCTAAAGAGAAAGTCAGGGAAAAGGTTGTCAGGTTGCTCGGGAAAGGAGAAGTAGAGAAAAGATCATGCAATAGAAATTATTATAAACATCTCTCTAAAATTACCCAGTTGATAAAGGTATAATAAAGACTGTGTCTGGACCTAAAAATTGTTGACTAAGGGATTCATACTCTTGGGCTTTATTAAGCTGATAAGGTGGAGAACTGTATGTCATATTTTAAAATATTTTTTAAAAGCAGGGTGAACTTAATTCTCCTACACCAATTATTGAAGGGAAATGAGTCAAGTTATTCCTTTACAAGACAATCAGGTCCTGAGGTTCCTAAGCAATTCAGGAGTGACTCCATGTCAGGAGTCTGCATGTGACCAGTGGAGGTCCTGAGGTATTAGGAGGACATTAGAAAGGAGACTTCAGTAGTACTGCATTTGATGCACCGTTGCCCAGTCTATATCCATTCTTCACTGGAGTGGTAGGGCTTGAGTAAATGTCAGGAGCAATATGTGAACCCCACCCACTGCTTATTTAGATGTCTTGGGAAGATGGTGTATGTAAGTGTAAAAATTTTACATGGCCACAAAGAATATCAAAATAATCTTATTCACATCAGAAATTTCCCTCATAAAAATGTATTTGGATGAGTTTGGAATTTTTTTAAAACAGAAATTGCAGAGAGAAGAACTAAAAGGAAGAGCTGGGTATAGTATCTGAGGCTTGTCAGCCAAGCAAAGAAGAGACAGAACAAACAGAATATGCTATAGTCAAGAAGCATGAAGCTACAAGAATGAATGTCAAATGGGCTACAGTAAATCATGTGTAAATACTATAAAATGTTGCATTGGCAGATTTTAAGGAATGGAGGATTCTGAAGGTATTTTACCTTAAAAATGTTTGCTTCAGCATGCTCTGTCTTTGGAATTAGATCCCATGCACATCTCTTCATCTTTTCTTCCTCCATCAACTTCTTGTGACTACCTTTCTCAGGTATTCACAGGTTGCTCAATCTGGTTCATGTCTTCTGTCTATATGATCGTTTTGAATTCTGCAAGCCTGAATGACCAGTTCTATGGTTATTATAGGAGCTGTTTGACCTGGTCTCAGACTAACCTATAGCCTGGATCACTGAATGTAGGAGGTGAAACTGGATGGTAGACTCACTTCTGTTTCTTGGGAGAGTGCTACAGGGTTTTAAAACAAGAAACATGTTTAATTGGAAAGGAATTTTTTTTTCCCCCCCATATACGTGCTTTAACATTAAGCATGCTCAGAATACATTCATTAGTCTCAGAATCCCATGGTCTCTGATACAAGGAAATCTCATTTATGAACTTTGGATTTATATGGAAATAAGATTAAAGCTGCATGTTCAGGTCAGTTAAGATGATTGGACCAGTACCAGACTTTCACATGTCTAGGTAACTTTGAGTTGAAAATATGACATGACAAAAGGGATTTAAACTGATGGATTGAGGTTTTATGGGTTACTCTATGACAATTAGGCACTTAGAAATGAGCAAATATAAAATAGGTGCTACTTCATTTTTGTTAAGCTCACCTCAGAAAGCCCTAGAAAAGAGCATGTTCAAAAGTAGAGGGATATTGATTTAGTCTGAAAAGAGGGTTCATAAGTTCCCAAGGAAGGAGAACAGATTAGGGTCATGTCAGAAAACATTTGTGAATTACTCAGGAAGCACATGCAAGGAGATGAAGGGAAAAACTCACAGAAAGAGTCACACGAAATTTTAGCGGGGAAGAATTTGCCAGCTGATGTTTAGAAGAGTGTTGTGAGGACCACACAAGTGACCCACTGTGTTCCAGCCAGAGTGGCTCTTGTGTGTTTCGATCTAGTGCAGTTAACCATGTGATAAATCCACTAGAAAGGTATACTACTCGTTCCTCTGAGTTCTATGGTTTTTGAATAGGTGAGTCTTCTTATCACATGTCTACTGCTTATTCTAGTGTTTTGTGTTGGTATTTTCAGAATACCTTGTCATGAAGGTGAAGGAGAGTGCATGAGAGAGAGACATTTAAGAGGATCATGGTACCCTGGCTTCTGGAATTTTGGTATGATCTCATATTGCCAAATAACATGACAGATCCTGGTAGGGTATCAAATGCTGTTGAAAGTTCCAAACATGAAGCAGTATCTGCTGTCTGAAGAGCATATTTCTGCACACACCCAGTTAAGGTCCGGAATACTGTCAATGAAGATATCAAAGAACATACCTTTTGATATTTTGCTTGGAAGTTGTAACACAACATGAGCCAGAAATCGGTTCCTATCCTCTGTAAAAATACTGACAGCTGGCTGTAGGAATGCAGCTGAGAGTACCAGTGAAAATACACAAGGTATAGGAAAACACAAAGGGAGGGAACGGTTAACATCCTCTCCCTCCTGTTACAGACAAAAATGAAAGTAATTTTCCTCAGGTCATGATCCCAGTGCCCGTAAGCTGACATAACATAGCAAGCAGGACCTCCACCCATTTCCATTAGAAAAGTAGCAGGTACATTGGCCAACTTGGAATAAGTGCTCTGTGACCATGAAAGATAACCTATTGTATACCGTTAGTGGGAAGATAGGGATAAGCGTGTTGTGCAGTGCAATGTACTTGAATTTGGGGACACAGGCACTTAACATCCATCCTTGCTTTTGGAAAGAATATTGTCAAGCATGTGACCTTAAAAGCAAATCCCTGTGGAAGAATGAAGACTTCAGGACAGAGCCAACAAATTCTGTGGCTTTATTTTACCTGGAGACATGAAGTTACAACTAGATGCAACAAAACATAGGCTTATTGAAAGGATGGTTTGGGGCAATAAGGGTACAGGATAGAACAGGAAACATTGATCAGGGAAACTAACATTTTGATGCTAATGTGTATTACATGATGAAAATAGTTAATGAGAGAGTACTCCAAGAAACATTTTACTTTTAGGTGCAACAAATATGCTATCAAAAATAAAATTTGTAACCAAACTTTCTAGGATAATTACCAAGTAGCTCAGCTATTTCACTAAGTTGCAGAAGATGTGGAAAAGAAGGATTTCTCACCAATATGTTTTATAAATATAACATGCTTATAAATTTACCTATTCCTACCATTCTGCAGGTGATGTGGAGTGTAAATCAAAAGAAATTTCTGTGGGGAAAATGAAACGAAATGAAACAATTATAAAACAAGGGAAGAAATGACAGCCTTTTTTTTTTTTTTTTTTTTTTTTTTTTTACCCTTCAGAACTATGTAGGTGAACAGATTTTAGATAATGCTATTTCATCTACCATAATGAAGCTAATGATTTATTTGCTAGGTCAGTGAGGTTGGGGGCAGAACTTCGGGCTGAAGGGACAACTTACACTTAAATATTATTTCTAGATAGGGAGATAGAAACAAAAAGAAGCTGAGTGGAATAGCATGCCCTGGTTTCTGTGATGTGCTCACCCAGGTTGTCTGGCTTTAGTCATGACCCCAAAAATATGCAGTTCCCCAGTCTCAAAGACAAGGTGCTGAGACAGTGCACGAGTATTTCGTGTTTGCTGCTACATATATCTGGGTGCTACTGGGGAAAGAGAAGTCCACACCTGCTTGCAAGCAAAGCATAAATTTAGAAAAACCTTGTGTAAACTTGCTATTTTGGCCCTGTTCTGTGCATATTGTTTATGTTTGGCTGAATACAGAAAGCATTTGTTTTACAAAACTTGTTTTGGGATTAGTTTAGTTGATGGAGGGACAGAGAAAAGCTTTAGCAGAGTCCTCTGTATGATCTGTAACTGTTTTGCTGTGATAGGAAATTGTGATGTACGGTTTGAGTATGGTCAAACAAAATTTTTCTCTCTTGTAAGAAGCAATGTTAGTCTTATGACCTGAGGGTGAGGTGTGAGACAAATTACAAAGGAATGTAAAACACAGCTTGTCCTGTAACAAGAGCCTGAGAGACACCCCAGGCCCCCGTGAAACACCTGAGGTGGCAGTAAAGCGACACATGGCTTCACTGGAAGGAGCCTGGAGTGAGCTGAATGTGGATTGGGCAGGCAAGGGCAAGACACAGGGTTCAGCCAGGGAGCAGGTACGTGTTTAAATGCCAGTTAGGTCAGGTACATGCTTCACTCAGGCTCTAGCAAGCAATCTCAGATCGATGATAATAGGCAAGGGAGCTGAGATATTTCATACCTGTTATCTCCTGGCAGTCATCTTAGATTGCCTCTCAGAGGCAGAGGCTCATTGCTGGTTTATTGACAAGCAGTGACAAGTCACTACTTCTTGCTCCCCCACCAAACACTTTTTTCATTTAGCTGTTCATAGATCCCTGCTTTTCATAAGCAAGTCTGGAGAAGAACATTTCACATTGCAGCTACCACTGGTTTAACTTTTTGAATATGTTCCTATACAGAATAAAAGTCCTTTTACACCTTTTTTCCATACCCCAAGTATTACAGTGCAAATCAGTTTTCTGTACAGTTCCCTGTTCTAGAAACTTATCCATATGAGTACAGGTTGATACAGTCTTCTAAGAAATAAGTTTTTCAAGCTAAGTACTTAATTTAATTCTCACATTAAGTAGGGCATAAGGTATTGTATAAACCATGGAAACTCTTCCAAATAGGTTGGCAGACAAATAGACAAGCTCATGGTTGGTTGTGCTTTGTAAAAAAACTTTGTAGAAATAGATGAACAAAAATATCCAAAAATTATGTAGAATGGCTGTCATTACTGGGATCACAGAACATTCTGGCTCATGGGTATGATCCTTAAGGTCAAAAGTCCCCAAATCCCATGAAACAACTGTAATGGAGGAGAATGCCTTAAAAAACGATACAAATCCTGTGATCCACTTAATGTATCTTAGATCTGCCTAAGGTAAAACTGGCACAATGTGTGTGGTTATTGTCCAGCAGTCCTTCTCAAAATCACCTCTGCTGGTATTTATAAAGAATGAGAAGGAAGTATAGTATGAATGCTATTTTTCATACTAAATATAGTGTTTGCATCTATTATTCCTTTTCAGTGACTTTGGAATATATGCACTGTTCTTTTAAGGGCTCTGAGTGAGTCAGAAAACCACAGTGAAGTTCTACTAAAATAAACCCAAAAAATGAAACAAGAAGAAAAAGCATTTCCAGTGTGCCATGGGTCTTTAAAACTTCCACTTTTTTATCTTCAACATTGGTACCTGAGGAAAAAGAAAAGTGTAGAAGTAAACTGGGGCAGCAGGTAGCAGTGCTTCCCCAGAGACTCCCAACCTTTTATTCTCAAACAAGCAGATGGGTGAATGATCCAAGGATGATGTGACACTATTAACCTTAGAAGCCCCTGATGAGTCAATCTCTCTGACCACAGTCTCATATCACTCTGACAAGATGAATAACCTTGTGGCTATTAGCGTGATATAGTCCTGTGGAAGTCATGTTTAAACTCTCATCGGTGTTCCATAGTTACCCAAGAGTGACTAGCAGTGCATGTAGCTGCAGCTATTATTCCAAAGGCAAGTAATATTTTTAAAGTAGGTGCATAGGTGGGGAACAAAGCGATTATTTGGCATTTACTCTGGTTACTCCGATTAGATTACAGACCATTATAATAAGTGTAATGATAAAATTCTGCAAATAAGGGGAACCATATGTTTTATCACCTGCACAACTACAAAAAGAAAATCTGAAACCCTGTATTTTATCTCTGTATGACGCACTCTTTCCAAAACCCCACTGAATACACCCAGAGTAAAGTTCAACCTAAGACAGTCACTTCTGCGCTCAGAAGCAATCCTGTAAAGTAACTTTCTTCCATTCTGACACTATCTGTGGATTCTAAATCAGTACAAACTGCAAAATGAAGAACACTAAAAGATATAACTGAACTGCAGAATGAAGAACACTAAAAGTTATAACTGAAAAAAGCAATTGCCCTACTTCATTAATTCCACCACAATTCCATGTGTGATTTACACTCATACTCCCACTTTAACTTCCCTTCAGCCCATAAAATGTTTTGAGGTCTTAAATATATTACTTCAGGTATTTCTCTTTATTTGCTGAAGACAGCAAATAAATCTGCCCCTTGTCTTTCTGATTGCTGGCATTCTTTAGTGCATAGCAAAGATTTTTCACACTTTGTGTGTGGTGATTTTCTGCTGAAGATTATTGCTTTATATTGAAATAACAGTATCAAATTAATTTAGTCTGATCCCTAGAGCTGAATTCCAACCACCAGGTCACATAGGGAATATATATTTTATTTATAATTCATTTACTACTGACAATCATAGTGGCAATTTCATTAAATGAAATGTATCCCAAACCCAAAAGCCTGTTAATGTATGCTTATCATTGTTCTAACTTTATTAACTTCACTGAATTGTTCTATTTTTTTCCAGGAGATTAATAAGTATATTTTTAAATTATAATTGTTTTTTAATATGTTTACATAATTTTTTAAAATAGTTCAGAAATAGGTGTTTCAGATAGAGCAAATAAAAGAACTATCTTCTTTTCTAATAATAAACTTTTAAGTAGACCGTTAATCTTTAAAATATAGAAAAGGTTAATCATTCTAAAACTCAAATCGACTTGGAATAATTTCTCTAAGGGTTAAAAATAAAATAGGCTTTTCAAAACTAAAGCAGGCTGAATAATAACTTTTTTTTTTTTGAATAGTGTAGAGTAGTCCTCCTTTCTTATCAGCTGGGCAGGGACTTCCTGCTCCTGAGCACACACTTGTGTCTTAGACAATATAATGGGCATGTACATTAGCTACTCTATTGCTTTTACAGTGCACCACAAATAAGCAATTGAAAGCTGTTTCATCTTTCTCTCAAAAGATGTTTTCTGCTGTCTGTATTAATTGGCATTTAAGATCATGTGCTGTCACTTTTACATTTTGATAAGGAAAAAATATGTATTACAGCTGCTGTTGTTAATAGTATAAAACCTGACTTTTCTTACAGAGATTAATTTGAAATGACACTATGGAGCTTGACAGCTCTTGTTGGTTATTTTAATTTACTAGACAATTTTGCATGCTATTGGCATGGGGACATGGTCTCAGGCAACAGTTTTGTTCTATTGGTTATTAGTCTAAATTAAATAAATATTGAAACAAACAGTAAGCCTAACTAAAGATTAAGTTACTATGCAAGATGAATCTCCATAAATAAGGATTGAAGGGAAATGTGGTGATACACATAACAAATGATGGAATACTTATCTGATAAGAACTTTCTGCTGGATGAGGGAGTAAGGTGCACACAAATTTTTGGCTTTTTTCCAGAAATTTTAAGGTGCTCATATACTGTCTTTGGAGTGCATGTTATTCCTTTCTATAATTCAGTCATTTCAGATCACTTTAATATGACTTCTTACATTTCTTTATTTTAAGGCAGTTGAAGAGGTTTGTTAGCAAAGTATGACAGGGCCAGTCTTACATGTATTAAAATGTGATACTGAATTGAAAATTGAATCTTGTAGATCAGATTTTTTTCTCTTCAGCAGAAGCACAGAAAACACTACTAAAAAACCCCTGTCAATCATCCAGATTTAGTAACTTGGCAAAGTCTAGGTAGTTATACACACAATGTTTCAGTGAATTCTATGAATTGTTGGTTAAGTTGTTAATCTAGGATGTGATTCTAAAAATGTTGATTCTTTCCTCAAAATAAGTTTAAAGGATAGAATAAATATGCTCTAATTCTGCAAGTGGATATACTAGAATGGTCATTCTTAAAATAATGCAGTGCAGCCTTGGAGATCAGTAGATAATAAAGGAAGTGTTGAAATGTGTCCTACATGAACATAACTCAACTGGTTATTACATCACAGGGAAAAACCCTCTTTTTGCCTATTGCAAAGGAATTTTGCTGGGGCTCTGTATGCTGACCATGACTTTGTCACTTCATTTTCCTGTTTTATCTGCTGATCCGTTATTGGGTTTTAGGGACACATTTTGTGTGTTCACACACACAAATGACAGACAGACCTTTAATCGGTCATCATGACCCAAGTCCCCCTCTCTTTCCTACCTTTTCCTTCCACAGGTAAAATGCCTTGGAGAAAAGAAAAAAATAATAAAATCATAAGAGGATGGATCTGATCACTTTCCAGACTTTGCACTTCAAGCTCGCAAACAGCCCAGAGCTTCCAGAAGCAGATTTTGAGAAAATTGCTGTGTGCGCATGCTGCTTCTCTGTCCTTGATCTTCCTTATTCCTGGTCACTACCCTCTGTCTGCCCTGGCTTGGTGTGTGATTCTCAAATACCTTTTCCTGCAGGTCCTAAAATCACTGAGTTGTTTTTAATCTGATGATGGGTAAAGTCACTAGAATTTAATATTCTTGTCCATGAAGGTGCTTCATCAACATTTCAGAGAAGGAGGGTCTTCTATACAGAATGACCTCCCATAGGTGTTCTGATTCACAATGGGGAGTATCTAGCTTTTATAAAGGGCACAGTTCTCTTCTTTTTCATGCAAGTTCCTTGCTAAGACTATTCCATTTATCACTTATATGAAAATCTGCTGTAACTAGAAATTGTTCATCCTATCAGTTATCAATGAACTTCAGATATCCAACCCCATGAAATTGCTTATATTTTATTCACAGAGTTGTACTGGGCCTGGTTTGCCAGCACAGGGTACAACACAGGACTGTGATGTGTGAACCTTGGCTGGCCACCTGGTGCCCATCTTGTTCAGGTCTCCTCCTCGGCAGGACAGGAGACAAAAATGCTATGCTCAAGGGCTGAGATAATGACAGGGAGACCACTCATTCGTTCCTGTCACTGAAAAAAAAAAGGTTGACTTCGGGAAATTAATTTTTTTTGCAAGTTAATAACAGATGTGGATAGTTAGAAATAATAACAAAACTAAAACCCTCTTCTTACCACCCTATCCTTCTCCCCCGGTTCATCTTCACTCCTACCTTCACATCTGTCTCTTCCCCTCAAGTGACAGAGAGCGATGGGGAAAGGGAGTTGTGGTCGATTCATGACACTTCATTTCTAGTTCTCCTTCTTCTGATGCAGTTCCCCTGTTCCAGCATAGAGCCCCTCCCACAGGATACAGTTCTTAACACAGTTCTCCAGCATGGCTCCTTTCAGTGGGGTACAGTTCTTCAGGAGCAGACTACTTGGAAAATGTTCCAGGTCATGCCAGAAAACCTGCTTCTCTTGGGGCTTTTCTCCATGGACTCTAATGCCTGAAGCAAGTCAGCTCCAACATTGTCTCTTCACAACCTGTAGCTTCAAATCACATCCACCTGCTTCAATGCAGACCCCTCCACAGGCTGCAGGTGGATCTCTGCTCCACTGTGGTCCTCCATGGGCTGCAGGGGCACAGCCTGACTCACCATGGTCTTGCCCACAGGCTGCAGGAGAAATTCTGCTCTGGGCCCTGGAGAAACTCCTCACCCTCCTTCTACACTAACCTCAGTGTCTGCAGGGATGTTTCTCCCACATATTTCTCACTCCTCTAACAGCTGCCACACCACATTTTTTATCCTTTCTTAAATATGTTATAATGGGCTCAGTTTTAGCCAGTAGTGGGTCCATCTGGTTGCTGGCTAAGCTGGCTCTGTCTGACTGACTTACAGAAGTTACCTCGCCAGCCCCCACTACCAAAATCTTGCCACCTGCCATCAACACCAGAGTTCTGTTAAATCCAAAAGTTAATTATGGCCTGTAGTGAATCAATTTAAACATAGAGTAGAGAACAAAGAATGCTGAACTTGGCTACAGTCATAGCAAAAGGATGTTGGTTTATAGCAAAAGCCTGAAATTTGACAATATGAAGAAAATATTGTAAAGAAAATATCTCCAAAGGAAAATTGTCAATAATGGAATTTAGTTGTTGATTTTCTATTACTTTTTCACTGAGAATTTGTTGTTGTTGTTGTTGTTGTTTACTAGCACGGATTTTCTCTTCTGACCATCCTACTATGATGACTGAAGGTCATGGAGATGAGTGCATGGTTCATGGACTTACTTCTTGATTTCAAGGTATAAAGGATGAAATTCTCTTCTGTGCAAGTGAGGCATTGTGGATCATAAAGAGGAGTATGCAATGGGACAGGTATTATGTTCACTTCTGGAGAGGGGTCAAAACCTCTTTTTTGTATGAAATCAATAATAAATCTCTGAAGTGTTTAGAATTTCCCTTTTCAAATCCATCCTGTTTGAATTTATAATAATTTAATTCAAGAAGTTTTTGAATTCTGGTGAAAACTATCTATGTTTCTTCCTTTGTTAAACAAAATGTAAATAAACTTTCTAAGACAACTCCCCTCACAGTATGATGTTAATAAGAAAACATTGCCCAAGAGTTAATTGTGCTATTTCATATTAAAATGTTTGTCTCTAAAGATTAATAAATATTTTATTTCTGTAATGCAAAATGCTATTTTCCTTTAAAAAAAAATATTTCTCTACACTTCCTTAATGACTTTACTAACTAAAGAATTCTGATGAGAATTATATAAAATCCCTTTCTTTGATGCTCATTAGAACAATTAATTGAATATTAAACACAGTGGATATCTCAGTGTTTCGGTATCTATTTTACAACTAGTTAAATCCTAAACAGTCCTAAACGGGTCACAGGCCTCAGTTTAAGGATGTTTGTTTGTAATAAAAGCTCTCCTGCACCTGGCTTTGTGCTTTGTAAGAAACTGTTTTTCTCCAGGGTACAATTACATACAAGATTTTCTTTTTCAGGCAGCAAGAAGAAAGAATAATGGGCAAAACTCAAGTTACACCAAATATTTGGTCTAGAATTTGCCTTTGCCAATCTATTGGATATTAAGCATAAGAGTTTGAAATCCCATGAGAACAATAGGTTACTATTTTGTGGATATTTTAAAAGGCTCTAATTTAGACTGAACTTCCTTTAATTTTTCAGTTCATATCAGAGGCTTTAAGTCAGGAGCATGAACCGTACTTTAACTACATTTTCACATTCCACCAAGAAAAGAGATAGTGTTTTCCTTAGTGAAGTTTAATATTACTAATGGCCTTTAGTCTATAGAAGGGATTTAAGAAGCTAATTTGAATTAACTGGAAGTTATTATTATTCCTTCTAATTCATTAAAATGTTATATTTTCTGTACCAATACTCTGTTTTGTATGGTTGTCATGGTTTAAGCCCAGCCATCAACTAAGCCCCCTGCACTTGCTCTCTCACTCCCCTACCAGTGAGACCAGGGAGAGAATCAGAAGGGTAAAAGGTAGAGAACTCATGGGTTGAGATACAGGCAATTTAATAGAGAAAGCAAAAGCCACAAATGCCAGCAAAGCAAACCAAGGAATTAATTCATTGCTTCTGAAGGGCAGGCAGGTGTCCAGCCTTCCCCAGGGGAGCACGGCCCCATTCCACGGTGACTTGGGAAGACAAATTCTATCACTCTGTCATCCTGAGGGGGGGAAGGAGGATGCACAACCACACACTCCAAACATCCCTACCTTCTCCTTCTTCCCCTCCACTTTATATACTGAGCACGATGTCACATGGTCTATCCCAAGGAATATCCCTTTGGTCATACAGGGTCGCCTGTCCTGGCTGTCACTTCTCCTAACCTCCCATGCTCTCTCAGCCTCCTTTTCAGCATGGCAGTAGGAAAGTAGAAAAATCTTGGCTCTGTGTAAGTTCTTCCTAGCAATAACAAAAACATTCCTCAGTTACAAACTGTTTTCAGCACAAATCCAAAACACTTCCCCATACCAGTCATTGTGCAAAAAATTAACACTTTGGACCAACTCTGCTGCAGGAGGAAGAGGTAAAGGAAAACATAGGTGTTTCAGAAAGACAGGTCTCATGGAAAAAGACAGAATATGATGGAACTGCTTTCAAGTTACAGTTTCAAATTAAGCACAGTATTGAAATATAATCTATACTTACTATTGCAGAAAAGTAGCAGTGGTGATACTGAATTTATATTTCAAAAAAACTTTTGAGAATGTTGACCAAAAAATCCATTGTCAGCTTAGGGAATTGTAGGAAAGGAAGTGTGATTTCACTAGCAAGTCCATACAAAAATTTCTGTATAAAAAAGAATTAGGGTCTTTTTGGAAGGACTCTCATTTAGTGCACTCAAAGATAATGCTAATAGATGGACATCACCTCTTTTTCACATAATTCACTTTTTGCTTTTGTAACAGCACTTTTCCAAGAATGCAAGAAGGAATGGCTTAGAGTGAGAGGTGGCATACTTTGTTAGGTAGGCTGACATTGATCAGTCATAAATTCTTGATTAAAATTAGACATCTAAAATGTTAGTAATTTTGTAGAAACTCTGTTTGTAATACCATCAGACTGTTTCCACAGTTTCAGTGTTCCAGGAGTGATAGACCATCTCTTCTATAATATTAACCAGGAAGGGGGAATGATTCCCTCCCTGTGGCAGGGAAAAAGCCCAGATTTGGCTACAAAGTGTAAAACTTCAATATGCCAAAGGTGCAATGCCACCATTATGGCTTTGGGAAGTAATTTGGAAAGTATAAAGTGTCTGTTTCATTGTGCCCAATGGTTCTCTTCTCAATTCACTGAGACTGGTCTTTTTACTTTAAAGATGTTCCATTGATCTCCCACTCTGGTGAACACTGGGAAAAAGCTGGGTTTTTACTCCACCTTCCCTTGATGTTCTTCTGTCTTCTGTCCTTTGAATCTGTACTCTTTCCCTCACTTACCATGTCCTAACCTTTTCTCAAAACTTCAGATGAGTGAGATTACCCTGCAGGAAAGAAAGAAATGGGCAAACAGATTCTGAAAGATGACAGTTTCATTTGGGGAATCATGATGTTTTAGATTTTTAATGCTACTTTAAATGTAACAAAGACTTTACATAGGCAGAATCTGCTGATAACTATGCACAAGACAGAATATCTCTACTGCAATATTTGTCTGGAATCTCTATTCTAAGTTATTTAAATGAGTGATTGTTTGTTTTTAATATTTTTCTTCATGAAATACTTATGTTTGAATGGACAAATGATTTTCTTCTAACTCTGAATTCCCTTGGGTTTGTGTGTATTTTAAAGCTGGGCTCTAATTTCTTTTATGCAAGTGAAATACTTGAAGCTTAAGGATATGATTTAATCTAAAGCATTTAAAAAAAAAAAAAAAAAAAAAAGAGCGAGCTAGAGAGAGGGTTTCCTTTTATATAGTCCCCAGCAGAAGAGTGTTCTACTTTCCATTCAGTAACAGTGCTTGGACTATATCAAATGCAGTTTTAAAAGTGAGGTCATGATGCTATGATTCAAAATTTGTCAGATGTAAAGCCATAAGGGATTTTTAGAAGATGAAAAGACTAGACTTCTGATGTGACCTGATGCAGCTGAGTAACTCCCAAAGTCACAAGTCAGTTTCTGACTATAAAAGAGACATCTGATCAGATTGTCATGCTTTATGTTTAATGGAGTGTTACAAGGACTTTGACACAAACCATTACCCACTATTTACTTATTCAAGGCAGAAACCTACTGGAAAATTGAACGAAATTATCCATACTTTAACAGCTTGGAGCAGATTGCAGTATGAACAAAATTTCTAAAACATGCCCTTTTGAAAACAGTGGTATTAAATGTTCTTGAATTCATGTATTGTACTTTAATCATTACACTTTAAGAAATGTTTTTTAACCTCAGGATGCTAAATAGAAATGTTGCCAATGTCGCCATTTATATCTGCTGTACATGGCTATGTTACAGACAGATTTTTTTTTTATTGAGTTGTTTCAAATGGTAATCAGTTGTAAACCTGTTGTCCTTTCGCAACTTACTATTCTTGAAACAAAACTATTAGTATTAGTAAATTTCTTCACAATTTACAGTACCTTTGGGAATCAAAGCCACAGTTAAAATCACTTGCAGTAACTCCAGTATCTGATGTTAAAGGGAATTTGATTTTTCAAGTGAAAAATAAAAGCTCAGAGGAATCTTGATCACATCACACTGCACAGAAGAAACATGCTATTGAATAATTGCTTCAAAACCTATTATTTGCTACTCAAAAATAAAAAGCTGGTAAAATCATAATGTTTTTCTAGGGAAGGATGCTCTTGTGAAAGAAACAGTGAAGTAAGGCATGATGGCTCTTTTGCAAATCCAGATTAATTGTACATTGGGTGAGCGTGTGATTAACTTGTACTAAATCTGAAACTTAGAAAACTAAGTGGTTTGAAGGCTCTATAACATAAGGTATAGGCATAAGGAAGTAGAATGAATTAAATATTCCAGGCCCTTTTTCTTTCCTGCAGGAATGACAGGGCAACAGGGCTTGTACAATTTTTCTGAAATGTGATTGCCAAATAAAAACTAAATAACCCAGAAAGCAGATTGTATTTTCATTCAGGACACTAACAATAGGAAAAAAAAAAAAAAAAAAAAGAAAAAAAAAAATTCTGACCTTTTTTTGAAATTATGTAGCCAATAGAAAAGGATCACAAATAGTACAGGGACTCTTTATTTTCCACTGATGTTGTGGTTCAAATCTTACATGGGTCAAAGTATTCATTTGCATCAGGTTAAATTGGTCCCAGGTTAAATTTTGTAGACTGCTTGTCTACAAAAAGGACTCTGAGTACTTGAGGACATACTTCAAAACCCAGTTAAGTATTAGCTAAGAAAGAAGGTTTTTGAATAAATAACTTTGCAGGGTGAATCAGTTTAACAATCTGTATCTTTATTAAGCCTTTTGCTGAATTTTTCTGTGGATTTTATTTCTGATGAATCCTGTAATTGCAGAGATTTTTATCAGATTAAGCTTGGCCCTACAAGGCAAAAGATCAAATTGTTTTTCACTGTCTAACTGCATTAAGAGGGCCTGGAGGTCAGCCATACCAGCAAAAGATCTATCTGTGTCAGGAGAATAAAGATGACTCAAAAGTATTTCTGTAAAGATGTTATAATTGTCAAGAGCCAGGTTTAATTGAGGGGTTTTACATATGTTCAAATAGTTCACCATTCACCAATATTTTAATGACATGTAATATTATTGAAAGTAAGTGCAGAACAGCACAGTTTCTCGGGGTAGAATGGCAGATTTGTCACAATTTGTAAATTTGAAAACGCATATCTTCAGACCTAATTTGCATCTGCACTGTATTTAGGCAGTATTTTTAAAAGAACTTCAGTCCCTTTAGACAGATTTCCTTAAATTCCATTAAATCTGGTGCCCTGAAAAAGAAGTTGCTCATTAGACCAACTAAGAAGAAACAATTGAACATCTCATAAATTGTAGAATCACTGAATAGTTTAGGTAGGAAAAGACCTCTGGAGGTTGAATGCAACTCTCTGCTCAAAGCAGGTCTGATAAGATCTGTTAGCTTAAGAACTGTCAAGCTGAGTTTTGAATATTTCTATGGATAGGAATTCCACAACCTTTATGGGAAAGCTGATGTAGTGTTAGGCCATCCTCACAATGAAAACATTTTGTGTGGTATCTAACTGGAATTCCCTGCACTGTCAAGTATTCTTGACAGAATAGCCTCTAGTATCAACCTCTGAAAGATGTCGCTTATTACTAGCTACGTGCTGGACCTACGTCACTGATCACAAGCCCTACAAACTGGTGGTCCAGTGAATTTTCCACATGCCTGATTCATTCACTTAATGAGACCAGACACTAGTAGTGTGGCCATAGGTGTGCTACAGGACACAGTGTCTGAGACCTTACTAAACTGAGGCATGTGACAGCCACGGCTCTTTCCTTGTCCAAAAGAGTAATCAAAACATTTTAAAAGACAACCGAGTTGGTCAGGCCTGATTTATCCTTCTTAAAGTCCTTCTGGCTGTTCTAGGCCACCTTCTTATCTTTCATGTGTTTGGAGGTGATTTCCAGGAGCATTTGAACTTTCCCAGGAACTGAGCATGAATTAAGAGTAATTGGTTGTGTGTAGTTCCTGGGTCCTCCTTCTTGCCCTTGTGTTACTGGGCAATACTGTTGTTAATGGAAGTGAGTCTTCTACCATCTGCGTGAAACTACTGCAAGAATTTTCCTGTGAGAGGAAGTCCTAATAGATGAAAATCCATTATACAGGAGCATCATAAATGCAAAAATCTCCACCACTCTGTATAGCAATGTAACTCTAGACCCTGTAGATGTATCCAAACTATTTGTGGAGGTTAGACTACAAAGACCTGCTAGTCCTTAGGCAGGTTTAATGAGCTACATGCATAACAATTTGATTTTTTATATATGAAATATATATATGAAATATATAATTATTTATATATCTAAATGTCTTTTCTTAAGATACAGAGCTTTGAAGCTCTGTAGAGAACTGCTTCTAAATAATTAGAGAACTTCTAAGAAAAAAGACTGAAAAAAAGAATAACTTCTATTTAAGAGTGAAAAATGCTCATGGTAACAATGATTTAGCTGTGTATTGCAAGATACTGATAACTAATGACAGCAAGAAATCTCAAGGCTAAAGTTATATAAACAAAGATTAATACTAAATGTAGAAAAAAAATACATAGTTTGTATACCACAAAAATTTTGTTTTCCCCGTTTTTAAGAAAATATCGATTGCAGTGCATGTGCAGATGCATTTATTACAAACATTTTCAAACACATCATTTTCAAACAGAAGCTGTTTTGGTAAGCTGAAAGGTTTGCAGACTGGATAAAACTGTTTGCTCTGCTTCCAGCACTCGTTTGAAACATGTTCAGTAAATGTATAGCTGTCACTGTGAATATATCTTGCATTCCAATCAGAACCCGAGGCAGGGAAAATTCCCTCTCATATTAAGGCTTATTGGCATAGCCCATCCTTTTCAGTACTTAGGACTGAAATTACTGTCCTAAGAGAAACCACTGAAAAGATAATTGTTCAATAGGCCAGTCAACCTACAATATGTCAGGAATGTACTTCTAAAATTAATTTTACCTTGTCCTATTAAGTAGTTATCCTTTCATGAGAGAGCTGTTTGAATCTCACTTGACTTGCTGCTCATTTACATGATGAAAAATAGGAACGTGTAGGAATTTGTAAATCTGTCCAAGGGCAAGTGGTACTGCAGTAAAAGTAGGGTTGAGAAATAAAACACTGGCAGTACCCTTCAAATGTAACCCTTACAGCAATTCATCCAAATAATACAATGATTGTAGATCTCTGAAATGCTATTGATGAATCAGATGCTGCTTTTATGTCTTATGCCCCCATTTTAAAAGAAAACTTGAAAAATGCAGTGAATATAGGAATAATTTAAGTGAAAAATGCCTGAACAGAGTAGAAAGAATTCAGCACATATAAGTAAATAAAAAGATGAAAACATGACTTACTTCTTTTCTACTCTTAAATTCCCATCAAGAAAATGACAGATTTTAAAGAGATCTTGAGCTTAAGAGAGTGAAAACATATCAAGATTTAAAACCTCAGCGATAAAATCTGGCAAATCCAGGCTAAAGTAGCTGTA
>VXBN01016493.1:557989-634613 GCA_013397395.1 Sinosuthora webbiana | reverse complement strand
AAAAAAAAAAAAAAAAAAGCAAAAAACCCCACAAAAAAACCCACAAAACAGTTTATTAAAGATAGGATGAAACTAATAAAGATGAATCACCATTAAGTAAAAGTATTCTCATGATTGCGAATACTGAAAAAAATTAGTTACCTAACTATCTTCTTTAGTTTTCAATTCAACCCTAGAAGAAGTGCATTTAACTCAAGCTTAGTCTGTGGGGTGCAATGTGGCATAACATAGATAAAACAACAATCACAGCATAAGTACAAGGATACATGTCAGATTTTCAAGGTAAGACATGGAGGTAAACAAAAAAATTGGGCAAATTTGGATTTTTTTAGCAAAACAGGCCATGTTTCGCTAACTTAGTGTACTAAGTAACTTTTTTTTCGTTCAGAGAGGAGAAATAAAAGAGATCTTGCCAATGCATACAAAGAACCATTGAAGTAGTTATGGATGGAAAGGACCTCTAGCATCCTCTGGTCCAGAGGCAGATGGTTTAATTTAGATGGGGTTGCTGAAAAACTTTGGTGAAATTTTTAATAAAATCCCACTTGCAGAAGATGGAGAGGACAAAGTCTGTAAATTAACTCTAAGTATGGATCTTACTGTAGAGATTGTAACAACAGGCAATGATGAAGCAGAAAGTCTAAGATGGGAGGGACGTTCCTCCAGGATGAACCAGAGGATCAGTATTCTCAAATATCTTAATTCATGAGAGAGTGGTAATGAAATTTGTCCATGACACAAAGTTCAGAGGAATCATGAACAACTGGCATAGTATATGCCCTTAATGAATGAAGTGATAAAATGCATTTAATAGCATAAAAATTGCATGGTGAGACATCATGGGATTAATAAAAGTATTTTTAGAATTAATTGCAAATTATTTGCAAATATATAAAGAGACAGATGATTAGTTCACAGGACTGTGAGCCACCTGTACAATGCAGCTGTGAAAAGTGTAAAAATGGGGAAAGCTGCTGAGTTATTTGCTGATGACTTAGTCGATGAAGATGATGGCTCAAGAAAAATGTGATAAAATTGTTAATATACAGTAAGATCCTCAGAATGAAGCATGAGCTATAAGGATTTGAATAACCATTTCAAAGAGTTCCCCTTCATACTGGATCATATCAAGTACACAAGTGTTCTTGATAAGGGCAATATTTTTTATTGGGTAAAACTCATTAAAAAATGAAAAAAAAGTCCCATATGTATGGTGTCTCAAACTGCTCATATGCTCAGAGGTCAACAGCTGTAATGCAGGATAGTGAGCAGAAAATAGCAGGGGAAAGGTTTCACAAAAACATCCGCAAAAGGCATTAAAACGTGATTAGAACAGCTGCTCTATTGGTACATGAGAGATTTCTTCAGGAATAATGAAGAGCTTGTGAGATACGATCAAGTTTAATTTGGATCGTACTTAAACCTGTGGGGCTGTATCAGATTTCTCAGTATTGAGTAGCAGTGAATGAAAATGAAATCCATGCAGAGTGGAATGGTTGTGCACTGTATTCAAAAGAATTTGCTCACCTTAGACACTGGCAAATGTAATTATAAAAATATCCCTACAGAAAACAGAGGATATGCATAGATCACAGGAGCTTTGGATCAGGCATAAGGGACTAGTTTTACAAAAGGTAAAAAAGCAGATAAATGGAATAACAATACCAGTTGGGAACACAGAGTGTTTGTACAGCTTCATCTAGGAAGGTTTCCATCTTAGATCTTGCACTTCTGCTCTGAGCAGGGCATAATTACACAGGAGTGTTTGGCCTAGTGCTGTTGATACATGCTGCCCCTGGCAGCAACAGGCTCCACTCTGAAGCAAAGATGCCTCCTCCAGCCCACTCCCTGCTGCCTGGGTTTTTCCTTGGACTTCCTTCAGCTAAAGACTGGGTAGCTCTGATCCTATTTAGCCTTTGTGATCAGAGAAGATCACAGCCTGAAGTGGTTTGCATCACTTCAGGTCCCAGTGTAAATACAAGAGTGTATTTATATGTATTTGTATTGGTGTGAAAGCTGATAGCAAATGTTTTTGGTAGGTTCTTTTGGTGTTCTCTTTTATCAATAAAACCAAAATATGCACCTACAACCCCTAAAAATGTCTTTCTCTTACCCCCCAAAATACTTCTTTCCTCAAGAATTCCCTCTGTCATGAATCTGGAGAAACTGCTGCAGACATTAATGCCACCAAAACAAACAAATGAAAACCCTAAGCTAACCCACTCTCTTCTCAAAAACCCCAAACAAACCAACTAAAAAAACCCAAGGGAAAAAAAAAACCCAAAAACCTAACCAAACTGGAAAAGCAGAAATCCTGTTAAATGAGGAAGGACTGTCATTAACATTTACAGAGTGCAAAATGCATAGCACATGTGAAACTATTTCATGGTTCTCCAACAAATAAGAAAACCTCAGATAGCAATACATCTTTAAGGGTTATACTTACTGTTGAGGGGAATTCACAGTACTGCTGGGCAGTGAATTAGAACAGCAGTGTTGAGTTCAGTTGCCCTTCTCTGAGAAAGAAAACTAAGCAAAACTGTTATGACTCATAAATGTTTAATTTTTATAGAAGAGTGGCTTGGTTTTAAAATTAAATCCACAAAGCTTACATTCTATTAATAAGTGAAATTGCTATCTCTCTTCCAGAAATGATTGGACATTTTCTGGTGGGACATGTTTTAAGTCAGGAAGTTCAGATTCACTGAATTGAAACGCGTTGATGTAAAAAAAAAAAAACAAAAAAAAACAAAAAACAAAAAACAAAAAAACAAAACAAAAAAACACAAAACAAAACAACAACAACAACAACAAAAAAACCAACAAAAAAACCCCACAAAAAACCAACAAAAAACCCAACCATTTGCCAAAACTTGTCAGATTTCTGAAGGGGAAAAAAGTACCCTGGCTTTCTGCCAGCTTGCCTGATTGCCTTCATCACTTTACGACTTCTTTCCCTCTCAGAGAATTTTGGAGCTAGACCTCTATATGTGCCTATTCTCTTGCTTTTAATAACATCAGCCCCTCCTCTGCCATTTCAGTTTCAAGGCTTGCCACTGAAGAAAGCTGAGTGCTCAGGTAGCAAATAATCTAGAAAAGCAGTCAGCCAGCGAGATTTGCTCTCAGAAACCTGGCAGTCAAAGCACCTAAGTGTTTATTGAATGGGGAGCCAGAGAGCCTTCAGAATTAATAGGGAGATCAAGAAACCAGAAAACCAGGGTGGGAATTACCAGCACAGTCCCAAATCTATTGCTCTTCATAGACCACTTTGTGTACTATGAAGGTTGGAAACCTCTGAGTTAAAAAAACCTCTTAGCACTAAAATTTCAGACCTCTCAACTGTCTGCCTGAGATTTCTAGGCAATTTCTAAGCTTCAGAAGCTAAATTTGAATAAAAAACTCCCACGATTTAAACTGTGATCCATGTGGAAATCACAAGCACTCTTTTTTAAGCAAGAATACAGTAAAGGTTGTGTTTGTTACAGGAATCACTCTGGTGCTTTGGACCCATGGTTCACTGAGAAGCAAAAACAGTGCCTGAATTAATGGGAACACAAGAAACCACACTAGAGAAATGCATTATAATCTATTTTTATGAACATATATGTCTCATTTATAGTAATTCAATTTGAGATTAAACTGTGAAATAAAAAGTTTAATTTGCATTAGCTATTCTATTTTTTAATGATAGTGGGTGCCAATCTTCCACATAGTAAGTGTTTGAAGGTCTTTTCTGCTGTAAGATTTATACTGCAATACTGGAAAAAATATTTTATTTTTATTGCCTTTGAATATTTTTATATCTTTTTTGATCATTAAGTAGAGTTACTAATTTTTTCTAAAAAAAAGTCTCAGATGACAATTCCATCACTATCATTAACAAGATCTTGACTGAAATTTGTGGACTGAATCTGTAAAGTGCCACAGAAAAAGACATTTTTCAGAACTGAAGCACTTTCAAACTCATCCCATCTTTGTTAATCAAAATATCGAATATCAGGATTTACTTTCTATTTAATAGAACTAAAAATATATTCTGTAGTACGTACATAGAGTGATTTTTAATATCTGAGTCAAGTAGACCCTAAAACCTTACTTTACCAGGGGTTAATAGTCTCAGTCCTGTACAGCAGAAGACGAGGGATGCACAACATTTTCTGTGAATGTGAGGGAAGTTACAATTGCTCAATTTCAATGAAAATTTTGCTGGTATTTTAGCTCTACTCCTAAATTCAAAACAACTCAGTATTTCATGGGTTTAGCCCCTTTTAAAGCCTACCTCTCATTTTCAGTGTGGTTACATAATATATAGTTATATGTAGTTCTTGCTTTAGCAGAAAAACAGCCAAGAAGAGTCTAGGAATGGTTTAACTTAAAACATTCAAAAGCCTGAATGATAGACAGACTTTTGAAAATGCTTTCTTAAGATTCAATGGAAGAATGAAGCTATAGAGTTAAAATCTATTTACTATTCATTTTGGTAAGTAAATGTATGATAGTTTTGTTGTTTTTAGGAGAGAGTACGCAAGTATATAATGAGCTAAAAATTGCCTTTTTTGTACGCTGACTTTGGACAAATGTAAAAATTCTACTTGGTGCTTTCTCCTGTAAATTACAAATTTACTAGTTAACAGGGCACAGAATGGAACATCACCAAGGCTTGTCTGATTTAACTTATATTTCACCATCAGAACCTCAGTCTGACAGATGAAGTGATTTGGGGATAAAGGAATCTTTTTCATAGCAGGCTTCTTCAGAAATTGGGATATATCAAGTTGATATTATCATCTTTTGTGTTCAGAAATTGGGAGGCTCCATCAGCAAGGGAATAACCCTCTAATCTGTTAGCAATATTTTACAGCTATGTGCATGATATCTTTTCATTAGAAAAAACAAAAAAAACAAAACAAAACAAAACAAAAAACAACAAAAAAACCAAACAAACAAAAAAACCAACAACAACAACAAAAAAAAACAAGCAAAGACACAGAGTCTATTAGCAATTAATTTTGAATAGTCATGTCTCCTGAAGGTACCACCCAATATAAAAATCTTGCTTCTGGAATGCAATCCTGCCATGAGTCAGACTAGAGGAGTTCCCCCCATGACCCCAAGGCAAACCACACTGGATATTGACTCTGTTCAGCCATCTCCCTGGTAATCTTCAAAATTATGCTTGCACGAGTTCCTGTTGGTGCCTGAAATGCCCTCTCCTCAATGCAAGTGTCTGGTTTGCTGAATTTCCTCAAATAGACTGTTCAGTGGTCTGGACTCTATATCTTCCTTTCCATCACAGGCTTTCAGTACACAAAACAGTTTTCGGATGTCTGTGTGTAGGGAGCTCTGTGATAAGCTTCCTATTCACTATTCAGTAAAATATTGCAAATTGTGCTTACAAAAGAAATCAAACATGAGGTACAGTTAGATATTATCACCTTTACTGTTGAGTACAGTGTCAGTGGGACAAGCTGTGAGATAAACTGTAATGGAAAACGAGGGAATAAAGTTGTGCATCAGAGAATGATTTCTGTGAATATATATTTTGTAAAGGTTTTCCTGGAAAATGACCAGTTTTCATCTAGGCCAGCTGAAAAATAGTATGAACTCTTTACTCAGGGAAACCTGCTCACTGAAGGCTGTGCTCTTTTGAGAGATAAGCATGGTCTGGAATGACCTGCAAGCCGAAGACTACATGCAGTATGTGGAAATTTTGCGACTGTTACCACAAAAGATAATGATCTCATCAGATGTTTGGCAGGATTAGGATTTGTCAGCCTTTACATGTGAAACTTTTGGAGAAACCAAGGTAATGGAAAGTGGAAGCAATGATACAGCAGCTGGCACCGATTCCTTTAAGTCTGATCTACTTGGAAAATTAATTCAGGCTGAGCTATGACATAAAACTGTGATTGCAAATTAACTGCTTTTGACCTCCTGAGCAGGTAAACCCTGCAGAACTTTAGATAGTCACACTGAATTGTTTATTTAGGCTTCCTTTAATAATCAATTTGATTTCTGTTATATGATTCATCTTATTCTAAAGGTAGAAATATAAATCAGGGCATATAAATCACATCTGTTGGGCATCTCTATCTTCCTATTTGAATGTAAAGATTACTCGTTTGATTATAAACATCTCAGCTGTAGATGTCTGAAGCTAAATGAAATTAATCACATCCTCTGACTTTAAAATAAGGGTCTTTATTCCAAATTACACACTTCAGAATTGAGAATGTGGGCATCAACACAAGAAGTCAATCATAAATTTCAAATTAACCTCCCACGTTAAGGAAGGCCTTTTCATTGAGTTAAGGTCTTTTCATTGAGTTGATAGCATGCTTCTTATGTTAAGAGGCAAGATGAGACCCTGTGCAGTCATGGTTTCAAGGCTGCATTTAATCCATTACTACAGTTTATGTTGCGTAAAGGCATGAAACACTATGATAAAAAAAAGTAAAATACCCATAATTAATATAGTCATATTCAGCTGGCAGTATAACTAGTCAGGCTGAACAAGATAGTATCTTCTCTAATTTGCCACTTCCCAACATTCATAAATTCCTACTAAATTGCCTCACCGTGAAACATTGCTGCTTTTCTTGATTGATAATAGGAGTTCAGAGAAAATGTGATTTACTGACGTAAAAAAGAAGCTTTCTTTGATGAACTAGATTCCTACTTATCTTCTTGCTCCTTTTATTGGCTAGAAATTTTAGTAATAGCATTTCCTCACGGCATTTAACAAATAGTGGGTTTGTATCATACAAAGAGAAACTGCCTGTTTGTGCCACAGCAAATGTATGGGGTGGTTGTGGGCAGCTGTGCTGCCATACAAAGGGACCTTGATAGGCTGGAGAAATAGGCTAACAGGGAACTTGTGAAGGTTTCTCAACAAAGGGAAGTGCCATGTCCTGCATCTGGGAAGGAACAACTCCACATGCTGGGAGCTGAACACCTGGAAAGTAGCTTGGCAGGAAAGCGCCCTGGGGGTTGTGGTCGCCAGTTAAACATAAGCCAATAATATGACCTTGTGGGAAAGGCAAATATTCTAATAGGCTGCATTAAACAGTCCACTATCACCAGGTCAATGGAGGTGTTCCTTCACCTTATTCAGCACTGGTGAGGCCACAACTGGAGTACCATGTCCGGTTTTGGGCTCAGCAGTGCAAAAATCCCCCGTGGATATAATGGGCACTGTCCAGTGAAGTGACATGAAGATGACTAAGGGACGGAACCATCTCTCCTGTGAGGGAATGCTGGGGCTTTTCATCTTGGAGAAGTCTCAGGAGGATCCTATCATAGAATCACAGAATCATCAAGGTTGGAAGAGACCATACACCTATATTGATTAAAGCTGATTTTTTCCTAAATGTCTTGTTGGATCCTCTAAATCAAAAGAAAAAAAACTCCTTCCATTTTAATGTTTTAATATGTCATAATGGAACAACTAAAAATCTATGGCAGATCCTTTACTAGGCCTCACTGTCCTCTCTGCTTATTGTTTGTTTTGATTTTGAAACCTAGAAAGTTGAGGGTGAGACTGATGTGATAACCTGAATGTTATCTATGACCTTTATGGCCCTTACACAGATCCATGGGTAGGAAAAGACCATTTTGTTTGCTATGACACATATCTCTGAGATAACTGAGAGTTCATATAGTAGATGATGAATGGCTTTCCTGCTAAATAAGTGCTCTAAATAGTTTCCTTTTCTGAAATCTAATCCTTTAATCCATATTTCATGCATAAAAACTGAAAATGAAAATTAGAAAAAATTCCTAAAACCACACCCAAACATCTTAAAATCCATAACTCAAAAGGAGGCATTTGACTCCAACTGCAACCAGTTTCTTTATCCCTTTTAGGGACCAAGATATGTAATATGTTCTAAGGGTCTAAAATTAAAAACTGCTACACTCTTAACTGAGGACTTACTGTTATATGTTCCTTAATCTGATTAAAAAACTCTTGAAAGAAAACTAGGACTCTAACTGACTGCTTTGATAACTGCCTCAGGAACATGAAAGAACAGTAAACCTTCCTCACCATCCCTCATACATAGTTCTGATCACTAAGCAAAGTTTACTTATATATTATTTACATTGTATATGATATGACCTCTCCTCTGAAGTATTTGTGAGTATTTGGTTTAGTTATTCAAGAATCCATCTCACATCTACATGAAGCTTGGTAAACTTCTGTTGTGCGGTAAGCAGGGAAGATGCGCAGCTGGAGCATAGACAAAGGTGTATGAGGCAATGGAAGTGGCAGAGAGATTATATCTCTCTGGGAACTATAATGAAAAATTGTTGTTTCCTCTAAAATTCTCCAAATCATCTTCTCAGCTAATATCACCTGTGGGTGACTATCGCTATCCCTGCCCTTGTATATATTCTCTCATATCAGGTGAGTACAGCTGGCTCCTGGGTACAGCTGCACCATCCATCTGTGAGGTCTGTGCTAACGATTTGGTACCACATAAACACATTTTTTTAATAGGAGTTACCAATACATATGATTGATTCCCACAGTCTGAGGAATAAAATCTGTCTCGCACCTATGCAAGTTATGTATGCATGTTAAAGCGTACATAGGGAATTAAACAGAACTTCAAAGGGTGTATGGAGGAAAACAACCAGTGTAATTATCCATCTGTTGATAGAAAGACTTGGAAAGTCTTAAACTGCTGACAAGGCAATTAATGAATAGTCATTTTAGTGTTATTATTATTTCAGGTCTCTATCTTTTCCTCTTCTGTAGGAAGATGTCATTCATAAGTCTCTCTTTCTTTTTTTTTTTATTCTCTAGCTACCGTTAGGTAATTTCTTTATTGTTATCCCGAACTTCACTCTATTAACGTCAGAGGATGGCTCTGTTCAATGGAAATAAACCCTCACACTTCAAAACAAGAAGACATCATAGGGTGTGACACAAGAACAAGGCCAGAGAATATTACAGCAGCATCAAAGGCTAAGATATTTTGGCAAGAGAACTAACTACCTGTGCTTGTGAAAACAGTGAGTTCAATTAATGTGATTCAACCGAATACCACCACGCAAACACCCAGCTTGCAAAAGCATATGATAATAGATATGGATATCACTATTTGTTTACCGTTTATGTTGTGGCATCACCCAAAGTATGCTAGGAACGTAGAGGGATATTTTCTATACTCAGGTGGTTTTAGCTTGAGTGACAGATATGGCACAACAATAAAGAGGTAGAACCACAGGTGGAGAAAACAACAGGATGGGAAGAAAATAATTGCAAAGGGAAGTTCAGGTAATTTTATGACTCTTTGTGCAGACACCTTGTTCCCTAGTGTATACAGTATTTGTAGGGTTTTTATGATGATGGTTAAAAGCTGAGTTTATCATAACAAAGGCTGTGGTTCAAATGGGAGTCTGAGGGGTTCAGGGTAGGCTCAAAACCAGACAGTGCAATGAGAAAAGAGATTACAGAGCAGTACAGTAATGAAGACACTTAGATATGAGAGGTCCAGCTGCAAGGCTTTTTGTCAGACAAGGCTGAGTACCCATTTTACTCACAGGGACATGACCTGGCTATAGATCCTTTCAGAGTGGCACTTGTTCTCCCTCTTTTTCTTTCTGTAGTTCTACTGTTCCTGTATTTGCCAGCCAGAGCCTTTACAATCCTTTCTAAATTAAGTTCTTCCTTCTTGCCAGTATCTTTCTGCAAAGTTTAAGCTTAATATTCAAGTACACTTCTCCACAGGTTCTGAGAAATTTTCTGTACGCATTTAGGTTACAAAATTACTTTTGTTTTCTATTCTTTCCCAAGAGTTTTTGAAGTTATTCTTCCTATGTCACTTAGGCTTCTGAAATTCTCTGCCTATCTGAACCCTAGCTGTCTCTGTGGGATTGTATTAAAAGCTGAAAAATATGACACATTCCTTTGGTTCTTCAGGGTTAATACATGGGATTTCCTTCTGACAGCCATAGAAGATGAGTAAATATTATTGTTAAATTTTCCCAGTGTGAAACTGAAGACAAGGGCACACCTGAAACATGTGAGCCTGAATCAGAATGTTGGAATGTCCAATTCTAAACTCCTACATAAAACTGTGGCGTTTACTTCTGTTCAGTTCTATGCCTTCACTCTGAAGCCTTTTGTCCTACCTGTCTCCTCTATTTTCATCCAAATGTCTTCCACAAGTTCCTATGCTGGCATAGTTATGAGCAAAGGATACCAAAAAGATTTGAAATGTCTTGGAGACTAATTTCCATTTGAGAATCTTTTGGCTGCTTCTTATTTCCTAAGAAAATCTGCTGATGTATTTTCTTGTTTTAAAAATGAAACACAACATAAAAAGATCTAATCCAAGATAACACAAATAAGGATTTCTGGTTTTATTCATATGCCTTCAGTTTTTAAGAAATAGCATTGGACTTGGTTCTGTGATGCTTTATTTTGATAATTATGCTTGTTCTTGATACTTGTCAAAAAGAAGTAATGAGATATCAAGAACTAGTGTTTGCTGCTAAATAAATTTGTAAACCCAAGCTTATGGTTAACTTAAGATGATAAACAATCACATATTTTTCATGTTCAAAACTAAATGCAAAAATAATTGTTTTTCAGGACGAGTGCTAGGAGAGCAAACCTAGCTTTTCTGATCTGATGATGTCTACTTTTTTTTTTTTTTTTTTTTTTTTTTTTTTTTTTTTTTTTTTCTTTTTTTTTTCTTTTCTTTTGTGTGTGTTCCCAGCTCTTTGAAAAACTCTCTGAGGAGGCACCATCAGAAGTTTCCTATTTGCTTAGGAATTGATCCAAGTGTAAATTTTCTGCAATGTTAGATGTTGATTTCATTAGAAATTACCTTACAGTATTTTGCTACCCATTTGAGCAGAGCAGTAAAGCAACAGAACAGAACAAAATGCTCCAGGATTCATATAATTCAGTAGTTGTTGTTCCACCTGCAGTATGAAATAGGTACAATTTTTGTCCATGTATTTTGAATTTTATGAAATTTTGATAAATTTAATAGTAGCAGTGGGATGACCTTGACTGGCTGCCAGGTGCCTACCAACCCGTTCTATCACTCCCCTTTCTCAATAGGCTGGGCAGAAAATATGACAAAGAGCTTGAGGCTTGAGATAATGTCAGGGAGACCACTTAATAATTTCAGTCACAGGCAAAACAAATTCAGCTCGGGGAAATAATATAATTTATTGCCAAATAATTATAACAGACTAGAATAGTGAGAGATAAGGACAAAATTAAAAATACCTGCCCTGTCTTAGCATGGGGTTTCCTCATGGAAACCTTCAAGGTTTTACTTAGCTTCAAGAACTGCTCCAGTGTAGGTCCTTTTCACAGGTAACAGTCCATCAGGGATGGGCTGCTCCAGTGGGAGTCCTCTATGGGATGACAGGTCCCACCAGAAAACCTGCCTCTCTGTTGGCTTTTCTTCAGTTCCTGCCATTAGTCCTCTCCTGACTGGGGTCTCCACAGGTGGTATCTTCTTTCAGGAAATATTGAGCTGTTCTGCTGTGGGGTTCTTCATGGGCTGCAGGGGGCAGCCTGACTCACCATGGTCTGTACCAGTGGCTGCAGGGAGTCTTTGCCCCAGCACCTGGAGCCCCTCCTCCCTCTCCTGCACCAAGCTCAGTGTCTGCAGGGCTGTTTCACTCACATTTTCTCATTCCTCTCTCCCAGCTGCTCTGCAGCAATTTTTACCCTTTCTGAAATAGGTTATGGCAGAGGTGCTACCAGTGGCTCAGCCTTGGCCTGGCTTTGGCCAGTGGCAAGTCCATCCTGGAGAAGGTAGAAACTGACTCCATTGGACATGCAGGCAGCTCCTAGTGCCTTCTCACAGGAGCCACCCCTGCAGTCCCCCCTTCCAAAACCTTGCCATGTAAACCCAATATAATAACGTTATCTTTACCCTAGTTTTATTAGGTAGAAGAGATTATATAGCTGAAAAGTTATCCTAGAGGAAATCTCTGCATTAATCAAATATTTAAATTATTATCTAAGAATTCTGGCCTGAATTTAAAACTAGTGTGGAAATAGATGCAACCATTTTGATTACCCAGAAATATATAGAGGGGCAGCTGAAGAGTTTTGAACTTTGAAAACTACACAACTTTCCAAATCTAGATTTGTCTAAGGGAATCTCCACTTGGTGGAAGGGTTTTTCTCAACTGCAGTACTTGATTCAACCATCACTGTCATCCCAGAGACGTGCAGGATCCTTGTTTAGGTCATTTGACAGCATTTTACAGTGGTACTTTTTGAGCCAAATTCTATATATTCTCCTTTGCCTATACTGTATCCTTTCCCTTGGCACTGAAAAGGTACAAAGTACAGGAATCACATCTTTCTGTAGCCTTATAGGAAGGCAATAAGATACAAATTTCAGAAATATTATACTGATCTTAATGTTGTCTATTACATGTTTCTATAGATTTGTGGCTCTGTGTATGCATACATACATATATATGTGTACACACAGAGGCTTATACACATAGAAAAACAGAACTCCGCTTTCTGTCACTGAATTTTAAAAATATAACACTCAGTATACCTAGATTAAAAAAAAATCTGTTTAAAAATCCACCCATGTAGCATTCAGTGTTATTTTGTACATTCCATTTTACAAGGTGACTTTGAAGCAATTTTATTGGGCAGAGATTTTACATTTTAAGTGCATACAGCTCACAATCAGAAGACACATTTTACATTTTTATGTGGGCACAGAATCCCTAATGTAACAGCTAGCATCATTGGTAAATTATTCCTTTATGCTGTATATGCCAAGCTACAGACATATAAATGCAAAGTGTGTACACATTCTGTTAAAAACATTTTCATTACTGAATGTAAATTGCATTATTTGTCCAATGCTCATTCTTCAGCTTTTGTGCAAAGATCAACCAAATCCAGACTCCTTTTTCAAACTATGTCCTTTTAAATTCAACACATTTTAAAGTGCAGCAGTTTATACCGAAAATTGCTATTCTAGAAGAAATTATGAAGAAAGTATAAGGCATTATTTGATTTTACTGTTAAAGAGTTTGCTGGCAATAAAGGTAAAGAATCTTGCTGTTGTGAAATGTTTCTGAGTTGTGTTTGTTAGTTTTACCTCAAAGTAGTTTACCTCAGGTATGCCTATCCCTTCTGTGTTCCTGCACTCATGATCTCAGAGGCTTTCAATTTTAACTTGTTTGTGCCATCAGTCTCTGTAGCAGTGTAGTGTTCCTCAAACCCATTTTTATAGTGGCCTTTAAGCTGTGTTGTACACTTCCATAGAAATCTATGCTGGGCATGAGGTACGGGTTCTGGGATGAGGTCTGTGCGTGATAGCTCTAGGTTTTTCCCTGATCCAGCAAACTCTCATGATATTCAGTGTCATGGAGAGCTTTGTGAAGGAATGGGACTGGCTTACCTCACTTTCCAGATGGGAACAGAAGATTTGCACATGGGAGGTATGTCAGTTATACATCATTTAAATTCCCTTCTTTGAATCATTGTGTTAGTTTGTCACAGCTATTGACAGCTGCTATCTGATCAGTCTGCTAGTGCCAGTAGTATCTTGGCAACAGCACAAAAATAGCATTCCCCCCTTGTGAGTAAGACCAGCCTTCACTGACAAACTAGAAACATGCTAAAGACAAAATAAACTGATATTTTGGGCCAGACTTACAGCCTTACAGCTGTGATGCAGGCAATTATTCTACTGTCCAAACAGCTGATGGGAGATATTCGTTGATGATATATTGGGAGATATACTGATGGAAATACCTCCAGAATGGGAGAAGACAGCCTCAAGATGCTGTATTTTTCACTGTGCCTTTTCGGTCAGGTAAAGGAGTAAGAGGAGGCTGTTACTGTGGGGGAACCCACAGCCAGCAGGGTGAGATTTGAGCTGGCTGCTCATGGCTGGATCCAGATAGAAGAAGGCAGCATCAGCTAAGGCTAGGCTGGCTTTGGAGGTTTTCAAGAAAACAGCTGGGAGAGCTCTAGTGGAGGCTCCCTGATCCTCCTTTTGGAGAGTATCTTCTCAGCTGAGGGGTTCTCTCTAGCCCCTGCCTCTGGAATAGCATCGCCCTGGCTACTTCCTGGCAGGGGGAAATGTCCATGGTGGCCTCTCTTCTCCCTCCTTTGGATCTTTGCAGCTTGTTAGTGTGGGAAATGCCACAAGTATTGACACTTCCAGCAAGCATTCAGTGTGCCCAACCTACCTGAAGCACCTGGAAAGATTCAGCCTTCCCTTAAGCGCTCCACACAGGCAAGCCACACAGTCTGGGAAGTCTAGAAACTATGATGGTGTCCTGCCCAGCCTCCTGTCCCTAAGGAGGCAGGTGTGTGGCATTGCTTGCTTAACCACAAATTTTTCCATGATTTCCTGACCACCTTGATCCTTCACATTCTCCAGCTGGGTGAATGCCATGTCTGCTGTGATCAGATTATTCCTTTGCCGCCCCAAACTGACAGTCACACAAGTGGGAACACTCTGAGGCACAGTCCCTACCCAAGCTGGTGAGAGAGATGTTCAGCTCTGTTTTTGCTATTAATATCCCTGGCCCACAAATCTGGGACTTCTCCGGAAAAAAAGTGCAGTATCTTGAGTGTACTTGTATAAAACACTGGAAAAGGCCTGGGCTTTCAAGTGCTAAGGAAACAAGATATAACTGAAACTTACCATTTACTGTATGCAATGAATTTATCTTAAAGCTGTGAACCAATTTACCTTAATTACAATTTGATTTCATATCATAGTGATTATGTGTTACCTAACCCAAGGGAAAGGCACACCTTTATTTTTCTCATGGGATAAAAAAATTAGGTCTCTGGACTTCTGTGGGAGTGAAGAACTACTGTCAGACACACTTCCTCTTTCTTTCTTGGGACTAAGAAGGTATAAATATATGAAAATGATCTCAGAAATATCTACATATAAATCCACTTTTTTTTCAAATTTTACACTTCTTGATAGGACTATCTTGCTTCAGCCCTGAAGCCTCAATTAGGTCTTGCCAGGCATCCTGCTGGGAGCTTGCATGTAGATTCATTATGTTTTCTTAACTCTAATCAAATCTGGATGGCAAACCAAAACTAGGCATAAAAAATAAATTTTATTCAGCTTATTTCCCCCTACCCTCTATTTTTGATTCTAATGTCTGAATAACTTCTGTTCCTGAGACTCACAAGCATATTTATTTGACAGTGGAATACTCTCCTTAGACAGTTGTAAAAATGGTATCAGCTGATTCATTTAAAATCAGACTGGACCAAACTCTCAGAAGCATACTTCAAGGAACTATCTTGCATTTGGGATGACTAAGAATGACCTCCAGATCTTTCCTATATCTGCTGTCTACTATTCTCTGATTTCCCATGTTCACTGTCCTAATTTTTCAGGCACAGGAAAATATGTATTTTTTTTAAGTAAAATGAAGCATTTCTACCTTTTTCTTCTTTATTTTTTTTTTGTCTTAATATGTTTTGTTTACTTTAGGAAAAGAAATTTCATCTACATAAAAAAGATCTATTTATTAGCTTCACGTTTTAATTTAATTCAGATTTTAAAAAAGGGGTTTCATAGTGTGTGATTTTTCCTTTTGTTTTGTTTAGCAGCTTTATTCCAAAGCATAAACATTACTATGGGTATTAAATGGTTTTGTTCCTTCTTAAGAAAAAAGTCAGGATGCGTATAATAACTTTTCACTAATGGATCCAAAGATTGAGGAAAATTGGGTGCCAAGAAAACTTATTTCCTGACTGATGTTATTCATTACCAGTACTGTATAGATAAAAAATCACTCTACAAAGAAGAGTGATTCTGTTTGATGTATTGTTATTTTTCTTTATACATATAAACATATACATGGCAGTGACCCTTCCAAAACTAAGTAGAAAAAAACATTTCACACAGTGAGCATAATTCATAAACTGGTGACATTGTAAATAGGTTCAGGTTTTAATTTATGTTGATTTTAGTATTATCTGTAATTGCTTCCCCAGAGGGCAAAGTTTATCTCGAATTGAGTTCAAATGTAAAAAATGAGGAAAAAGTCAACAAGGAAACTGTGACCCTAGGCCTTATTTCTATTTTTTGTTGAAGTCAGCAAAAAAGAGACCGGAATTAGATCTTTGTGTTGCAAGAACATGCATAACAGTGCAACTGGTGAGTTTGGAAGACCTTTGTGGTTTTAATATTCTTGCCTTTCTCTCAGAAACTGAATTCAGAATGTAATGAGAGAATAAACAAATTCCCCCAGATTATGCAAATGTACAAAGAATGTTACCAAACTCTTTCACGTATGTTTTATTCCTAGGCCAAATTAGCACTACTACCTTTGATGTCCAAAAGAACCAGCCACATTAAGACATGTGCCTGCTGAACATGCTTAGATTACCATGCTCCTGTAAATGGCCACATGGCTCACTCATAGCAAAGCCGTCAGTCCATTTGAAAACCAGCCAGATGGCAATGCTACCACAGCATAATAAGATAAGGCCTAGAACTGTGGTCCCCCGACCCAGTTCTCTTTATATACATATATTTATTTATATTTATATCTATACATGTATATGCTAAATTTATGGGCTACTTCCACTGTTGCCATAGTATGCACAATGTCTCTGGAGGTGAAAAGCCTCAGAAACTCCTGTGCTCTTGGTAAATTGATGAGACTCCTGATGGTAAATGTTAGGATTTAGGTTTATGTCTTCCATTAGTTCAGATGTTCACCACACAACTAAATTCTTATGCTGAACTTTATCCTTTCTGTTTGAATATTTACTTGGTGGTTAAGAGTTCTGTGGTGTACACACACAGATACCCTGGCATATAGTGTCAGCCTGTTCTCCCTTTGTTCTGCTAATATGTTCCAGGTCTATTGAAAGGCTACCTAGGCCCAGTGCAGTGCTAAAAGAGAATGTGAGAGCTCTGTGTCCACTAAACTTCCCTAAGAACAAAGTCCACAGCGTATCTATGTGGGCTTGTTTTTGGAAGGACACTGCTTTTGTTCACCCCGATGTAATGTGGGGCACAAATAGAAGGTCTAACATCCATCTGAAAATAAAAAAAACCCAAACAATTTCCTTCCAAAGATTAATATATAAATACCAAGGTTCAATGTATTGGCTTTACTACATAGTATCATTATTTTCTATACTTATGAATGTAATTGAGGGACAGAAAACAAAGAGAAAAAAGGGCAGCATAATTACAATATACAATTTAGCTCTTTAGAAAAGAAACCCAAAGGATCTTTTTCTCCAGGTGTGATAAGAAGTGACTCTCAGTACTGAGAAGTGCTTCATGGATTTTGTCAGGTTACTCACAGACTTATTTTATTTAAGATTTGTTAGTGCAGGTCTGCCATTTGCCTATTGCACTGTTGTGCTGGAGACCTGGTATCCCATTTCTAAAATGTCTAAGCTGTTTTTTAGGACAACAAAATATCAGAATAACCTATTAGTATAGGGGTCATTTGTTTGTTTGTTTTTCTTTTGCATAATGCCTTATATGGAACTGGATTATTTCCAGAAGAAAAAGTTACAATTTTTAAAGAATTAATAAGAAAATATTATTAACTTACATTTTTTGCATGTAAGCTACACTCACAGTAGATTTGAACCATAAACATATGCACCTCTGGATCAGAAGACACCTTGATTTGCTCACCTATTATAGAGGTTATTATAGAACACTACAAATGTTCTGCTTCATGGTAAAACTTCTAGATTTATGTCCAAACTTTCCCAAAGTACAGGGACTGTACTTTTTTCTGACTTGTTGCCTCTGCATCAAAGAGTTGTTAGGTTGAAAAGACTGGGATAAAAATTCAGGACATGCCTTCAGAGATGGAAAATTTCACTGACACAGATTTGCAGCAGACCCAGATACACATGTCCTTGTAAGAGCACTAAGTTGATGTTGAGCATGACCTGATAAAGCCTATCAGACTTGAGGTACCTCAAGCACCATGTAGAGATCACAGAATCACACAGAAAAAAATTAGGTTGGGAAAGACCGCTGAGATGATTGAACCTGTAACTGAGCACCAGCATCTCTTTTGCCAAGGCTGTCCTTGTATAAGTTTAATCCATTTATTAAGTTTGCTCTGCAAAGTTTCTATAACTTTCACATTAGCAAATTCTTTTCATGCTGCCAAAAGTTTCATCTGCAATGTGTGGTGAAGGGAATAGACACGGTAAGAGGATGGACTCCTTCTCTTTGCAGCAGCTGGATGTTGACTTTATGGTGCTCCTATGGTGCATTTTAGTGAAAGGGAGGGTGTTCCCTGAGGAGGAGCAGGCAGGCAGTCAATATTGAAGCTGGCATGATCCATGAGACAAGAAGCTGTGCAGGTGTGGGAACACAGGAAGCTCTTTGCTGAGCTGCAGCTCTGTGAACTCTCTGTAATGGATTTAGGTATTGATCTTGGAGTATTTATTCATCTTTGGGTTTTCACTGAGCTGTCAGGTTTCATCTGAATTAACAAGTAAAATTTCTGACTTGCAGTGCTATGATTTTATGTGTAAGTATAAAATGCCATGATAACCCTTTTTTCTGCTCAGGTCCTTTTTTGTACCTTGCTTCCTGACATGTTCAGATGAGGATTTGGGAAATTTTTATCTCTAATTTTGGTTGTTTATTAATCTCTTCATTTTGAAAATATACTAAGTCATGCTTAAATCCACAGAAATAAGAGTTCTCTGAACAAATGCTCCTAAGGATCTCTAAATGTTCTCCCCTGTGGCTAACACATTAACACGTAGTGTCCCATGGGACTATATAGGCTACATGCTAATGCAAGTGCTTTAGATTTGAGGCCAATTTCTGTCTGGTACATCCTGGCAAATCCACAGCCAATAATATGAGGAAACATAGAAGTGGGCCACACAGATTCTGGCCCTTTGAAGTATTATAGAGAGACTATTTCACAAGTCTTCATGATCACACCATAAAGGAATATTATACAGTAGGGGCTAGAAGCCAGGAAATAAATCTGTGAAAATATTTATTCATGTACAGCTTTGGAATGGACAGTCCCTTTCATGAATCACTTATTTCATGTAATGTTTTTTTTCTTTGTTTGTTTGCATTTATACTATTATGTTTGTTTTGTTGGTTGTTTGGGTATTTTGGTTTTTTGGGATTTTTTTGAGAAAAAAAGGAATGAAGGAAGATCAAGGAGCTTGGACAGGAACACATGAAGAAAACTACACTTTTATTGAATGGAGCAAATACTGATCTTCTGATGCAGGCAGATGGTTTGTAGTATAAACTAACTCTCTGTTGATACCCGTTCAACATTTTCTGTCCCTGTATTTCATGTTGTACTTAAAAGTAAAACAATGCAAGCATCCACTGTCAGATACAACTGTCAAGGCAGAAATAAATGGCCTTTCCTCAGTGACTTAAAAGCCATTTGGATGAATCTACAAGTACACTGAGCAAGACATACCTAAGTAGTAACTATCAAGACATTATGATTGCCTTAATGTGACCTTCTTCTTCTTCAAAAAGGACATTTTATATTTGAACGAATTTAGTTTGTTACATTCACATCAGACTTTTTATTTGTAGCTATTATCTAGAAAGCAACAGTTTCTCTCTCCATTTTGTGGTAGAATGCTGGCATTTAGAATTTTGTTAGAAATTTTCAGAATGTGATGAATCATTCTTAAAAGATGAATTGAATATATATATATAAATTTAATGCCAGCCACTCTTATCTTACATTAATACTTTATGATCAGAATTCATTTTGCTACTTGCAAGAGGAAAAATAAGCCTAATGAGAAGTAATCATCAAATCTTTTTCATTTCCTTTTTTCTTTCCATTATCATTAACTAGATTTTTTATTATATATGTATGCTGTGTGTGCAATCTAGTTACTTAAATTGCTCAAGATATGTTCCAGGCTTTTGGGGAAGCTATATAATGGTTGGTAGTGTTCAATCTCACTTCTCTCCCCATTGTGCTTTATTTACCAGACTGACTAAAAAGTACTGAAACTTGTAGTAAATTATCCTTTACATATATGTGTACTTAGTTTTCAACCTACTAATGACTGTAAGTAAACTTCTGTTCATTTTGTACTAAAATATTTATCTCTGGGTCCAGAAAAGAGGATATTGTAGTATGCATATTATATATGCCTGTCCACAACATTGCTCATGAATATACACATATATATGCACACTTAAATGATCTAGATCCTGTTTACATAATTCTGCTTTCTTGTAGAGTGACAGGATTGAAGATAATAAGATTGCAAACAGAGAAGATTAATTTTCTATAGTGTACTCAGTGTACTGTTAAACTACAGTTATAGCCATGAATAAAGTTCCCTTCCAAAGTAATTCTTGGTATTACTGGGTAAGAGATACTGTATGCATATTGAAATATTTTTGTAATGGAGAAATGGCAGCTTTCAATCCAAAAGGAAGCCAATATGGAGGAATACTTACAAGGTATCTTAGGGTACTGAGACAAAGACTGTAAGAGAGCAGTAGTTGCCAAAAACAAAATTAAAGTTGGGAGAAAAAAGAAGAGTTTAGGCTACATGTAGGTCTCAAGTGAGCAAAATGTTATCAAATATTGGAGAAAAGATTACTAATTATGTTTTATTGAGATTAAAATGCATCACAGCTAACTAATCTAATATGGAACTTCCCCCTACTAGAAACATCATGCTCTCTGTCCGTATTCAGCTGAAAATATATTTTACCCTGCCATAAAGTACCTCACCACAACATTGCTTCTTATGTATGCTATATAAGACTGTAAGCAAACACAGTTTCCAGAAAAAGATCTTGGCTTTGACATTTGCATAACACAAAAATATACTTGGCACATTGAGAAGTTAGCAGAAATTGATGAAATTTGAATTCACTTTGCCCACTTTTATAAACAGCAGTTATTTAAATCCTTTAAGATATTCAGCTGGATCCATCCATCATGAATCTGTACCTCTTAAATATAAGAATAATCCTTTGGGCTAAACTCACAAAAGGATTTTGATATTAGAATGACTAATACTTAGAAATCTTGCTACCTACTGGAATTATACCTTGCTCTATCCACACTGTATGTTACAATTCAAACTCCTGAGAACCCAAATCGCAAAATCCATAGTGAAATATGAAGCAACGTAGGGTAGCTGATAGGAAATTCAGAAGACTTGAGCTACAGCTGGGTGCCATTTTATACATGTATAGATGTGTCTTTGCATATTTCAGTGTGGCCTTCTTTTTTTGTGAAAGAAAATGGAGACATTGATGGAGTCCCTCTGACTCTCTAGTCCTTCAACAATCCTGAGATTCAGGATGAAAGATATTCGTGTTGAAATTTTTATTCCTTTGCCTGATTGAGGATTTCTATCTAAGTATCTCATTTGACAGATGCATTAACCCCTTTAAGCTAATATCTATATAGAGAAGGTCTCTTTCACACTCTTCTGCTAAAAGCATATGCTTAGTAGAAAATATATCAAATATTAATTGGAGCAATGCCCAGATCCTGTCTGGAAAAAAAAAACCCCACAAAAAAACAAAAAACAAAAAAAACAAAAAACAAAACAAAACAAAACAAAAAAAAAAGGCCATAAACTTATTCTCCCATTTGCACTGTATATGTAAAAAACCTACTGAAATAAACCAGAAAGGTGTAACAAAAACAATCCACTTTGCCTGTGAAGTAGGATTACTAGCCTCAAAGGCTTATGGTAGTGCAGGTGGTAGCACAAGCTGGTGAAATTCTCTTGCATCGGAAGCTAAACTCACAAACTCACGTCATTGCTCCTATGAATCCATGGTAAACATGGATGACAATGCCAAAGCATGGGCAATGATATTTCCTTGTGTCTCAGTTTCAAGCACTTTCAAATATTTTTTCTGTTATGTCACTACCCATTCCAAGCCTATCAAGTCTAAGCCGAATCCTGTATGATCTCAAGTTTTTACCTGAACACTCTCTGTGATATATAGGTTTCTTTACTTCAGACACACATGGATGTAGTCTTCACTGAGCAGCCAGAGTGGTGAAAGCAGCACCATCCACCTAGGAAAAAATAATTTGAAAGCACTCTTGGGCATGTGTTACTTATCGGGCTTTTCAGCAGACTCTCATTTTCAGTAGCAAGGAACCATCAGAGTAAGGCAGGAGTCAGGCCTGTCTGAACAGAAAGAACATTCCCCTTCACAGAGAGGTGTGTCCTGGTCCAGGCTTGTGTGTCCCTTTCCCGCAAGACATGGACTTTACTCCACCACTGCCTCCGTATTCCATTCACTTTTGTTAATGACAGGCTGGCCCAGCATCTGGAGTAATCCCTTGACAGGCTTGGATATGGTAATGACAGAGGACCAAATGAGCACTCTGATCTTTGGTTCACTGCAAGGTGCACAGAAACGAGCCAAGGAAGCTGGTGAGGGTCTGGCCATGAGGTTGTCCAGCCAATTCAACCAAAACACAAGCCATTGTAAAAGTGAGTATAAACTAAAGAATTAATTGTGTAGAGAGTTTTAATGGAAAGGTAGTGGGATCGGGGTTTGAATTAAAAAAAAAAAAAAGAAAAAGTGAAATATTTTTATAAAAAGTACTTAAATAAACATTTTTGTATCTGATAATAAATACTGCCATAAAAGAACAAGTGATTTTTTTTTCTACAAATGTCTTGCTGAGGGTGAGACATTTCAGATATTTCAGATCTTTTTCTTCAAAAGGTTTGAAAGGGTCAGTAAATAGAAGCAGAGCTGTAATGAATCTCTCTTTTCCATGTTAACTGTCAATAGGCCAATGCCACATTAACTCATCAGAGGATAACTGGGTCTCAGTGTGTCTGCATGGCTGGGGGTAGTCTATCCTTCTGGGGTCATTCCTGCACTATGAAAAGAGGAAATTAAATGCAATAGCTAAAATCACCATAATAGAATAAGGGAATTAACAGTGGGACATAAAACTAATAATAAGGAAATTCACAGACCAGCTGCCCTCCAAGACACAATAGGAGCACAATAAGGAAGTAGTTCAGGAGGCATCCTGTTGGGCACAGATATTGGAAGTCAGCTTCAATTGCAAATTTCCTTGTTTGTATTAGCTCAAGTTGAAATTGAACTCTTCTTTGGAAGTTGGTATATTTTTTTGTCAGTGAATTTCCTTTTTTTAATGAAACTTAAAAGGAACATTCTGTTCCCCCACTCATCAAAAAAAAAAAGTAATTTAATAATCAGTAATTCTACATTTTATTACACTGTAGCTTGTGGTATTCTAAACATACACTGATTTTTAGATTCACTCTGCCTATGTCAATAGAACATATGTGTTTAATAAGAATTTTAATGCTTTAATTTTAAATTTTAATGACTGTCATCTCACATCATAGGATCATTTTACAATATGATGTGTCTATCCATGTCCTTTGAAGACAAAAAAAAAAAGTACTATTTAAATTTAGGTGAAAACAGGCTACAGAGCAGTTCATAAATTTGCACAAAACTGCATAAAAATTCTAAATAAATTATAACATATTTTCTTTAGGTTATGGTACTTATTTCCTCACTGAAGACTTTTATTTACTTGCAATCTCTCCAGTAAAGAGAGGAGTGTATTTTATTTGATTTTTTTTTTTGACCTAGCCTAAACTCTATTTTGCCTGTATGCAAAAAAAAAAAAAAAGAAAGTGTACTTTTAATATCACTTATATTGGCCAGTATCAGGACCAGAGATATAAAATTCTAAAGCTATGATAATTTAATTTTTTTTTAACCATGGACAGAACAAGACCATAAGAACCCAATCCAATCTGTGAAACGTAAGCATCAGATTTCACTGGCTTGGATTTAGGCCTGTTTCTTAAGTAACTGTTGGAAATCTTGCAAAGAGCTTGTTACTGTAAGCTTACCAATATAAAAGATCTTTGGCTTCATCCTAATCATGTTTGGAAAAGCAACTGAACTATTAGAGTCATAATTAAACACAACTGGCAAACCTTTTGGTGTTTAGCCATCACACATTATGTTTTGAGACATTTTCTGTGGATCTGAGGGTATTCTGGCAGAGGATGGTGGTGGGAAAAGAAAGAATAAAACCTGGATCTTAGTAGCTAGCAGAGAAGCTTTAATTCATCTGGATCTTAAAACAAGAGATTCTGTAATATAATCCACAGCTCATAAAAATAATGTAATATTGCTTCATGGTTATATCTCTGTGAAAATGTGAAGAGAGATTAATTAAACTGATAATTATTAGTTTGCCTTGGCACTTACCTGCTCCATGAGTTCCAATTCTATTTTGTTAATATAGGATCACAATCCTGGCACACATCTTTTTTTCCAGATACAGTTTTGGCAACAATACTAGAAAATTAGACCCAAAATCCCTGTTGTGTTAAAAAAGCTCCAAACTAAACNTGAATGGCTCTGAAAATTTTGTGCCAGTACAGATTGACCTAAAAAAAAGAAAAAAAAAAAAACAAAAAAAACCCAACAAAACAAAACAAAACAAAACAAAACAAAACAAAAAAACCACAAAAAAAACCAAACCCACAAAACCAAAAAAAAACCAAAAAAACAAAAAAAACAAAAAAAACCAACAAAACAAAACCCCAGATAAGACAGATAAGAGAATTAGGGCAAAATAAAATCATCCAATTGTCGCAATCTGTTCACCAGGCTTTACCCAGAAGAGAAATAGCAAGGCAACATTAAATTTAAAGTAGTGACAAAGTAATCCAATCCTATTCAATTTATTTTTCAAGCTATATATTTAGTCAGCAAGTAATTTGGGGAATAGGTACTTCTGAATATACACACACATCTGTGCATACACACTTATACAAAATGTATTTAGAAAAATATATTTGGTTTCTGCAGTCAAGTATGACATCTCTTACTGTTCAACCACTTGATAAGTTTAGTTTCAACTTGATTAGATGAAAATTATTCTTATTCTCAAAGGGGCCAGCCAACTGCCATTGCAACAACAGCCTTCTCAGCTTAGCTCCCTTCCTTGGAGTTTGAGACACACCCATGGTATTCCCTCCTCTGCTGGGCAAGGTGTTCTAACCTTAAGGAGGGAAAATCATACAAAAGGAGATTGTTTGTCAACATCTAGATTTTTATATCCTTTACACAACATGACAAAATCTCAAAGGACTCTACAGCTGAAAACACTCAAGTTTGAGATATTACCATGTTTTCTTACCTGCACATATATTCCATTGTAGACTTCAGTTAAACATTTTATTCTTGTATACCTTCATTAAACCACCTTCTTTGTTTTATCTTCCCTAGATCACGTGAGAAAATGTGGTTTGCAGTATTTCCATTCCTGCAATTTAAATAACTTCTAAAAAACTGTGAATAAAAGGACTTTAAAAAATAAGTTTGGGCTGGTTTTTTTTTTTTTTTTTTTTTTTGTTTTTTGTTTGTTTGTTTGTTTTCCTTTGTTTTGGGATATTTTTATTGTTGTTGTTTGGTTGGTTGGTTTTTTGGTTGTTTTTATTATTTTTTAAATCTCCCTCTGCCTTCTTGTTCTTAAGGTTTTAGGATTTACTTGTTCACCCTTTTCTGTAGGTTAATATTGGCTGGAAATTTAAGAGCCAAAGGAGAAAAAAAAAAAAAAAAGCCACAAGAAAGCTGAATTTCCCGTGCAAGTACCTGATTCCTGGCTTTAATGAAAACAAAGAAATAAAAACTGTGCTTTCTCAGGATTTTCAGGGAAGAATTGAATGCTAGTAAACCTGAACTCAACAGTGGGAAAGATATATCTTTTCTTCCTGATGCACTTGAAGTGCTAAATAATATTTAATGAGTTGGGCTTGCTTGATTTTCAGGCTTATTTTAGACATGATTGCCAGCTAGGTAATAGCCTGTGATTAACACAACTTGCCCTCCAATGAGGCTATAACATTACTCCCAAGTGACCATTTAACAATTACACTGTGCTACTGCTTTGTGGAATATTTCTCATCTCTTTGAAGCTGTTTGTAGTTTATTTCCAGAACAAGGCCCTCTCAAGTTTTCGGTTTAGCTCCTTCTTCCTTCCCCCTCAACTTTTACACGTACCTCTGATTGCGGCAGCCCCGAGCTGCAGAGCATTCCCCGAGGGTGCTTCTTCTTGATGCTACCTGTTTTCCCCAAACTGTTGTTCTCTGTGGGTGCTTGTTTGCTGCGTGTGAAAGCAGAGCGATGATTTTGCCTCTGATCTCTCCCAGATGGTGGTTTCCTCATTCCTGGTTGCTAAGTATTTTTAACATTTGTGAGCATTTATCTTCTCTTTCAGGGAGCATAGTGCAAGCTTGCTGACAGGGAGGCTGTTTTTGGTGTGACTTGCAGAAGCCTCTGGGTTAAATTGCCCCTGGGGTAGTCTGAGCCTGGTCATGCTTGCACATTGCCTGCTTCACCTATTTTAGCATAGCAAGACACACTGGCCCAGAAGGTCCTTTGGAGCTCCTCCAAGAGCTGAGAGATGTTGTGGTGCCATGTGGTAACCAGGGAGGTGTATTGTATGTTTGGCAGTGTGCTAGATATCCTTTGCCTGCACAAAGTCCAGAATTATGTCCAGGGTCTGGTGTAAAGGTGTAACCCTGCTATTCACTTCCATGTTTCATCCACTCCAGGACATCCCTCTTTTGTGCTGAGGAGGATTTCCTAAACAGGTTTGCCATGCATTTACATATTAAGGGTAAGTGCAGTGAGCCTAAGGCTTCCAGGAAGCTAGAGACTCACTGTGCATGTGTTTCTCAGTGATTTTTACATCATATTTACAGCATACACACAGGCCATCTGTGCAGCACATGCACAGTGGATCGGTTGGCCTCATTGCAAATGCACTGTAAAGTTGATACACGCATGTGGAGTAGATATGTCCAGATTTTCTCCACTACTGCTCTGATTAGGTTGCCAGACATCCAGAAATCCTGAACAAATGTCAAAAATCTTTGAATTCCCTCTGGATATATGTTCCAGGCATTAAAAAAAGAGATGTGTTCAAGGGAACTGAAGCATATGGTAGTCTATCCGGCACAGACCACACTAAATGACTTAGTCACGTCTTGATGACAGAACACAGGAGGGCTGGGTCCAGATGCACCTTCTGGATGCACCCCAGTTTTCTACTGAGACTAGGCTTGGGTGATTACCAGTCCTCTGTGGATTTTATGGCAAGGAAATCTAGATATATGGGCCAGAGGAGAAACTGCCATGTCATTCAAATAAGCCCTTGATCTGCACAATCAAGGGAGAAGAAGTCCCAGGTGAACGATGGAGGTTTTCAGTGCAGCAATGAAGCTACAGCCTCACTCACAGGGTATCCCAGCAAGGAGTTTATTACACTCAGTATTTTTCCATATGTTATGTACTTAGCTGTAGAAAAAAAGTTAGTGCCTTCAGTGAATGTGCCTTTGATATTTGGAGGATGTTTCTACTTAAAAAAACAAAGGGACAGAGTACTCAGTTGCAGTAAGAAATGCTGGACTGTTATTCATTTGGAGAGCACACAGTGAGCAGTTACAAAACAGCAGCTCAGTAAAAGAAATAAAAACATAAAAACACAGTGAGTTCATACATTTGTTTTTTACTCTATTTACTAAATTGCCTGCAATTCCTGCTTTGAAGCTGGCAAAATAAAAATAAATACTGAAGAAAGAAAAAGATTATCTGCATTTATTTCATAAACTATTTATTTTAAGTAAGTGTGGAAACTGTAAAGTGTATGAAAAACATATGTATGTTGCTTCTTAAGATGCATCCATTACTGGGTTGGCAGTTTGAAAGTCAAAGAAGAAGCCATAGACTAGAAACACGGAAGTAAGACTTTTTATTTTAATCTTGATCTATTTAAGGAAAATATAGAAGTTATATATGTATATTTATTTAATTTTTGTTCATATCTCAAATGGCAATATTGTCTTGAGAACCAGCCTTAGGTAGTCAGTAGAGATAAAAATGAATTCTTTTAAAAACAATAATGAAAGAAATAAAACAAGGCATAAAAACCATCTTGGTGTATTTTTAAATATACTTATTCTTTTAAATTCTTAGTCATTATAAAGGGTCCTAAAATCTCTTTTTACAAGCAGACCATACATGTTGATAGACATACAAATTCACCTTTGCATCAGGGAGCTTTAACTAGTGTTTATTTTAGTGGGGAGAGTGGTAAGAACTTTTTAACCACATTTTCCCCTTACCTGCAGAAAAGATAAAGCAGCAAAACCAGTTCTCACTGAGCAGATAACCTGGAGGCAAATGGATAGAGCTTGTTCTGTATGTGGGAAAGAGATGTGAAAATGGTTAAATATGCACTAAAAACTCTGCAGGTGGTACGGGAAGTCAAAATGTTTTGTTTTAAAATAAGAAAATGAACAGAATGAAATTCAGGAATGCAGCCCAGAGTGTAACTTCCTGCATCAGCAAGATGAAAAAATTTAATTGCAGATGTTTTGATTATGAGAACAAATCCAGAAAAAAAGAATTCAGACCTGCAATACTAGCTCCAAAAATGAGGGAGAGAAAACATGCTACTTTCATGTCAAAGCTGTGTGTATTAGTTCCAATTATAGAAATGAGGGACTCCTGTTAGGTTTATCTGAATGTTCATTTGGCTTTGTGTAACAGATTATTTCATATTTTAAGACACATTTTTCATAAGAAGTGACTTTTCCAGCTTTTTCATTCAGCTGACCTGAACTTCATATTCTCTTTTTTAATATTTAGGATATTTGTCTAGAAGCTTACCAGGTGTGCAAATGCAACAAGAGCAGGTGAAACTTTAACAAAAGGCTTTTATTTGGGGAACCTATTTATTACCAGAGTGCTGACAATATACTGTAGCTAGGCTTAAAATAAGGACTGGATAAATAAGTTACAGCAAACAATTTATTCAACACACATATTGCCATTGTTCCTACTCATGAATTGTGCAGGAACAGCTTGCAAAGCTCTCGAACTTAGTGCCTGGAGCTGCAAAAATAAGTGAGTGATTTTACTTAAGCAACTAGCAGGAGACTGAGGGGAGATCTCATAGCAGTCAAGACCATTTCCTCACAAGGGAAGGGGGCAGGGGCAAGCACTGATGTCTTCTCTCTGGGGATCAGGGACAGGACCTGAAGGAATGGCATGAAGCTGTGTCAGGGGAGGATAATATTGTATATTAGAAAAAAAATTCTTCCACCCAGAGGGTGGTTGGGCACTGGAACAGGTTCCCCAGGGAAGTGGTCACAGAACCAGCCTGACAGAGCTCAAGAAGCATTTGGACCATGTTCTCGGGCATGTGGTGGGGCTCTTAGGGATGGTGCTGTCCAGGACCAGGAGTTGGAATTAGATGGTCTTTGTGGATCCCTTCCAACTGAGGATAGGCTATGATTCTATGATTCTATGAATTTTACTCAGGCAATCCTCATCACTGATATATGCAGCAGCACCATATGACAACTTACAAGAGCTTCATATTTTGCTATTGGTAACACAAATGAACTTAAAACATGAATGCTTGAAGGGAGTATGTCAAATACATTTTTCTCTAACCTAATTTTCCTTCTGACTTTCTGTCAAAGGACAATCCTTACTCTTGTGAGGGCAGTCCTCAGAGCTTCCTCAGCATGTAGATAAGATGTTGCCTCTACTGGATGTAAGGGTGGAGAAAGAGAAATAGTGAAAGTAGGTCAGAGGATGAAAAATGTATAAAGGCACTGATTTCACATTGGCCAAGTATGAGCTGGTACATGATTTACAACCTGACCTAAGAACTCAGGCATACCTTTGATCTGCCAATATAGGAGCAGTGATCCAATATAACATTATTTAATCTTTTCATAAGCTCTGTAAGAAAAAACAATCAACAAATTACAGTTTTTTTATCTGTAAGATGTTCAGGGATGTCCATGTAAGGACTGTTTGTTGGGTTTTTTAATCTGTGGTTTCATTCAAGTTTCAGTTACACTTTGCAATTCATCCCTGTATTGCATTTGCCTTCAAAGGTAGGCTCCAAGAAGAGTTAAGCCTTATATACAAAATATTAAATCCCTTTGTTGAGCATACAGGGCCACTTCCAGGTCCTCTTTTATACTTCTGTTCAGCCTGATTGTACAGACTAAAATCCTGTCCTGAAGGTAGATATTTGCAAACTTGTTTGAGAAATTGGATGTGTAACGAGTCACCTTTAAAAGAAAGATTTACTGCTGATCAAAGCAGTTATATATGAACTGGAAAGTCCTCCCTGGGGTTTGTAGATTCAAACCACATTTCCTAACTCTCCTTATCTGGATGGATATTTTCACTCTTTTGTAGTCCTTCTCAGTAGATCCATGAAACTTGAGTGTGTTCCAGCACAGCGATTTAGAGGAATGTCTGTGTCCAGAATAGCCAACCCAGTAGCTTGGGGAAAGAGAAATATGGAACATTTTCAACCCTAGCAAGGTATGTGTACATTATAGAAAGAATGTTCTCATGGGGGCCAAGCAGTGGCAGCTTGCCTTTGTGTTTTCTGAAATGTTGGGTCATGTCTGCTTCAAAAGCGCATACAAGATTTTTAAAAGGAAATCCTATGATTCAAATGCTAAATCAATAATTGAAAAGAGAATTTTCTGCATTATTTCCCAATGGTAGGACATTTTTGGTGTTTTTCAGACCATGGAACATATCAGCAAATACCACAAAAATAGTCAGTGGAATTAAATGCAGAGTAAGATAAAAATTTTGTTTTCTCAGGACTGTAAGGTTTTAATTTTCAGGAATCAATAGAGGACACTATGGTTTTGTTTAATGTTTTGCAATATGGAGAAGATTAGAGCAATTCACCTCATGGAACCTCTGACCTTAGTTTCAGTAGCACTTTAATATCTAAATGACATAAAAACTCACACTAAATGAGAACTCTGATATGAATGATGGAAAACTGTATGTTTGCACCCTTAGCCAACTGTCTACTTATTATTCTAATCCCTACAAAATGGAAGAATTTATTTCCAAAGAGGAAAGATTGAAGCTTGTTACGTTAAGTGCTTTATTTTCTTTTTAGGAGTGTGTTAACTTGTCTTATGAAAACAAAACAGTATATTTTACTTCAAGTTGAAAAAAGAGAATGCTTTTGTAATGGTTGTTTTGGAAAGAAATATCTCATTCCCCAGTGGAAGGGTGAAATGCTGGAAAGAGACTACTGATTAGTCATAAGTACTGTTTTGCCCATGATCATGATGTTCATAAGTATCCAATTTGTATATATTATTCAAAGTTTACACATTATTAGTAATAAAAAATAGCTTAAATGCAGCACAAAAAAAATTGAGGAACATATTTGTGTCTTTCCCTTTAAAAAAGAAGGATGGATCTAATGTTGTCTATGGGAAAAATATGGATATTATAATATGTACAGTTTTGTTCCTTCAGACTCTGTTGGAAAACTCCTTTCGTCACTTTACACAGAGAATTCCCCTTTTTAATAGTCAAGCTATATACAGTAATATACTCTTCTATTACTTATTAAACATGTATAGCTCTGAAGCCTATTTGGACTATATAATTACTATTACTAAATAAATTACTATTTCTTTCTGGTGTGAAAATTGTTTTACCACTACTTTCTTCTTAATATACCAGAAGATTATAAAAGATAAAAACAAGTTGCATGAAATTAACTCATACATTTAATTCTCCCTTTAAATAAACAATCTACACCTTACTGAGGTTTCTGAGAGTGAGAAGAAAAGTGGTGGGTTTTTTTTTCTGAAGGTTAGCATCAGGTCAGGTTTGTAACTTGAGATGTGTAGTCATCAACTAGTTTGACCTGACTGGTGATAATTTTCTTTACTCTTGGAAAGCTTAGTCAAAAATCCAGATGTATGCAACCAATGATAGCATAAAGCTCAGTTACAGCGTCAGTGGGAAAGTGGGAAATTTGCTTGTGCACAGGTAGGACAATTAGGGATGGCTACCAGGGTTTGGGGCTAGGAAGCAAAGTATGGGGCATGAAGGATTTTGAGAGATAGAAATGTCATGCTTCTGAGGAAATCAATCCTCCATTGCTGTGGGAACTGAAAGTTAAGTCTGAACTGGGTGAACCTCCAAACACCTGCAAAAGTTTATTAGTATTTGGATAAGGAACTTACCAAAATGTCTAAATTTGAATAGAGAGAAAAAATCACATGTATTTGTGGGTGCAAAGTGAGGAACCCCACCATCATACTTTCACATTCAAAGAAAGGTGACATCTTGAAAAGGACCTGTGCTACGCACGGAGGTTCTCAAGTTACACTAAAATGTTTTAGGTTTTACTCCTTCATATTTAAAGCTTCTTAAAGCTTCTTAATGTGCAAGGTGATACATCTTGGACTGTTGCTGCCAGTATTTGAAAGATATTTTCTCAATTGCAACATATTTCTGGTTATAGAAACCACAATAATTACTTGAACAATTTTGAGGAATGTCCCCTGGGCATCAACAGTCAAGTGTCTGCATTGTTATGTTGTTAGAGGGGTTTCCAAAAGCTTTTGAGTCCCTTCAGTGGCCACACTCCCCCACCACACTTCTACATAATTCCTAAACGTTTTCGGAATATCTGTAGTAAGGTTGAAAAATAAGAGGGAAAAGTGGTGGGATTTTATGATATTTTATGATATTTTATTTTATGGCCTTGCCAGTGTGCCACAAGGGAAGCTTTAAGGAATTTTAGTTAACTGCAATATAGAATATAGCAAACTAATGTTGAAGGAATAAAGGACTGGTCTTCTAAAGGAAAGGACTTGAGGAGAATCTGCAGGCTTTAAGCTGAAATGATAATACAAGAAAAACCTAATAAGCGAGCTTCTGCCAAGCAGTGAAATAGAGCACCCATCTGAACACTAAACTACTTCATGGTTGCTTTAAAACTTCCTCTCATATAGCAGTACCAGTCCCTGTTTTGGAGATTTCTTTGTTTGGGTTTTGCTTGTTTGTTTGTTTTGTTGGTTTTGGGTTTTTGATTGGTTTTGGTTTTGCTTTTTTAAAAATTTAATATTGATTAATAGAAAATGTCTAGACTGGTCTACAACTCTGACCAAGAGATCTTTACTCATCTTTGTTCCCTTACAGCTGAGTGATGAAGCAAACCTAACAATCTACTGACTTTAGGTAGAAGTTCTTTTTCAATCCCACGAATTTTGCTCACTTTGAGATTGTAGTAATAAAATTTCATAAAAAATAATAGGGAAATTAAAATTCTCTTGGGCAATACAACCTGATATCTGGAGAGAGATATATCACTGAATGTGAAATATTTGAAATGGTGAAAATGAGTGCACAGAGTTCTTTCTTTTTCTGAAAAAACTGGTACAGACAGTAAATAATTATATTAAAAAAGAGAAAAAACAAAAACAAAAACAAAAACAAACAAACAAACAAACAAAAAAAGTTGAGGTCAATGCACTCATCAACTCCAGACTGTGATTTGGAGAGTAATTTTTCTGCAAACATTAATCTTTTTTTTTAATTTGAGCTGGGTTAAAATTCAGTTTTCTATCTAAATATCCCTGAAACACATGTGTGAATGTCCTGTTCTTCTGTGTGTCTATATGAGAGATGAGTTTCAGAATGGGATTATTTTCCTTCTTTATAGCATCAGTGGTTTTCTAACAGCATGTCCCTGCCATGCAAGTCACCAAATGCAATTGATACAGTCTCTGGGAAGAGGAGAAGAGAGAGTAGTACTGTATTGTCCAGATTCAGTATAGCAGAGATCCTCATTAAGGCTGTGTGCATCAACCCGAGGTGAATTCAATACTGTATCACCACTAATTCTGTGTGCTCTAGAAAGGTCCTGTTCATGCAAGCCTTCACTGTGAGACTGCCTATTTATCCTGGACTGCTGCCTTTTAAACCTCTTAATTTTGACTGATGAACCCAGGGAAGTGTTAATGAAATCTTGACTTGCAGGTCCCAGTTTTGCAGAGATGTATTATCACAAAGAACACTAGCACCCAGATTTAGGGTGTCAAAATACCCACCTGTGCCTATCAGGCACTCAGGTGGAATTCAGAGCAAAACAGTGCTTGGTGCCAACACCACCAACGTTCATAAGGGTGTCTTAGCAGTCTTGGTGGAGTCATGTGCAGTTTCAACCACACCTGGCATTTGCATGGGGCAAACATGTCTGAAACTTATGCCCTGCAGGGCTCAGGCATTTCAGCCCTACCATCCTTCCATGGTACACAACTCCAGTCGTGTTTTCCAAGGAGTAGCTCTCCTGCTGAGGCATGCCCGGTGGTAGTGCTGCCACCAGCTGTATGTTTCAGCCGGCGCAGGAGTGACTCTGCTCTGCAAGCTGGCCAAGAGCAGCCCCCTGCCAAACCTGGGTACTTCTCTAATTCCTGACCAAACGACTACAAGAGGTAATGAGGCAAACACAACACAACTTTTCTGACAGCATTATAACAGTATAGCTCCATTGGGAGGGCACCAGAATGACCAAAACCGGTTGTCTCCCACCTATGAATTAATTTGTGCAACAACTGTGCTGTAAATTTTGCCTGTGATGTATCGTACTAAAAGAAAGACCAAACAAATCATTCAACTGACACTATATTTTGCATCTGATGCTGACCAAAGGTGAACTCGGGGCAAAGTGCAAGAATAAATAAGGGATATTTTCTGTGTATTTTGTCTAAACATCCAAGCATTTCTGACTCAGGGACTTATTGTTCCAGAAGTGATTCCTAAATATTTAGTAACTTTCAGTGACTTGTAGCTCAGAGCTTCAAGGAGATCCACTTAATTCTCACAAAATCAAAAAGTCTGATTGTTTTGTGTATGTAGAGTGGCCATCCTGAAATCTGTACCTGTCCTCCCAACCCTAACTAAGTACCCTAATCACCAGTGTAGGTTAAAATACATACCTGGATAGACATCAAGGAGGACACACTCTCCACGTTTATTGTTAAATATGTTCTGTTCAGGACCAAAGCCTGGTATTTCAGTGAAAGGAGAACACTAAAAAATGTTATATCAGGCTGCAGCACAACATGCTCTGGTGACTGCTCTGTAAATTGTTTCCCTTTTTCACTCAAATGGTGTGTGATGTAAAATGAACATATGATAGACAGAATATTAAATATTCGATTTTTGCAGTAAGGGTTCGAAGTATCAGGCAAAAGCCTTCTCAGGTCTTACTTTCTAAATAAATTAACCTCAGAAAGCAGATGTATTTTGCAAGGCTATTTCCAATAGATTTGTGTTGGATTTGGTCTGGCAATTTCTCATTTAGACTGTCAGCTCACAGGACATTTAGGAATAGGAAAACCTACTATCTGGATCTTGATCAGCCTGTGACAAGAGCCACAAAAGGGTAGGAAAAGGGCTGGGGAGAACTGTGAAACTCTAAAATCGAAGTGCAGTGCTTTGTAGCATATCTCTTTATACAACTCAAAAGGAATGAGAGTACAGAAGGAATGAGAGTTGGAAACAACTAACAGTTAACCAATGTCCTGCCTTAGATACCCGAGTCCATTTGTATGGATAAAATTGAGACATTTGATCCAAAACTCAAGGCAAGAATATGGTGCGTAAAAGAGAATGGCGGAATAGTGCAGAGAGATGCCAAAAATTTAGATGTCTTTAACAAGTGTCTTTAGCTTCAATTTTTAGCTAATTACAGATTTATTTATTTATTTATTTATTTATTTATTTATTTATTTATTTTATGGTTTATATTCAGCATCCAAATATACATTCCTTATCTAAGTTTTCTTTGAACTTTAGTAAAACCTTGCCTGAATTTTCAAAAAAGACCAGGCTCTGGGACATAATGTGAGCTCCTGCCACTCTGAATACTGCCTGCCATATTGCTGGTGCTTTTATCAGGGTCTTGATTTCTGACTTTGGTACAAGGATGTGTGCATTGGTGATTCCTCTACTTGTGTTCTTATTTAGTATAGGCTTATTTATTTTTATTTCCATCCCAACATGCTTTTTGTCTTTCTGTTTGAATGCCAATTTTAGATAGATATTCATGTGGGGGAAAAATATATCACTGACATATGGAGAATATTTGGGGTATTAGCACAATTATTTGTCCTCGAAAGGTTTGGTATTCCCTTGACTATGTTTCAGATATCACACTGTTTTGAGAAAGCCATCTGAGGCTTGCAGACAGAATATTTTCAGCCTAGAAACACTGCATATTTTAAATGAAATATATTTCTCTCTTTTATTCTCCCAATAAAACCTCAATTTTCAAAAGTTTTTTTAAAAAGGATTCTTTGTGTTCAAATCTGACTTTCTCTATATGTCAAATAAATCAGACTTTTTTTTCTGAAATGCCTGGATTGTGTGCCCTGACATGCTTATAAACTAAATGCAGGAACAGCAGAACCCCACTGCAGAAATAATTACTTCATGCACAACGTCCACAACTTGTTTCCACTGTTTAAACTCAGACACATTGTTCTTATTTCCACTCCTCACTAGACATTTGTTCTTTTCACTGTTCCATACTTCGAGTGGATGAGGTTCATCTGGTTTGTTGATATTATAAAATATGGAATTCTTGTATTAATGGTTATAAAATCATATGGGAATACTTTGCACCATGTCTTTGTCATGATGCAGTATTAACTGGTATCATATAGAATGAGTTAACATGATATTGAATTACTCCTTTTTATGTCATTCACATTTTTTCCTTCTAAAGACTTTTTGTATTATGTTATATTTATGAAGTGAGCAAATTTGATACTGCAAAAAAGTCTCAAAGCAGTTTTGACCCTAATTTAGCAATATTTAAATCAACATATTAAGTCTGAGACTCCTGAAAAGCCACCCATCTATAACAGATATTTTAAAATTCTGTAATATATTGTTGGTACAACTGTCCAACCACAAAACCACCACTAAATCAGTTCATATTGTTAACACCTGTTTTGCTGTTATGAAGGAATGCAAGGTAGAGGTAGACATATTTTCTTTTATGGCAGAAAAGATGGGGAGAGTTTGACATGGTTCTCAAACCCGTGTCAGAAGAGCACTTGAGTTGAAGTTGGATCCATATCTTAGAAGGTCTTAAAAGCCTGGCTAAATGAGAAAATCCAAACTTTTTTTTTTTTTTTTTCCTCCTGAGCTGTAGCAGCTGCCAAAGAGATATCAAACACCAGATCAGTAGGACAAAAATCAGATGCTTTGTGTATTATTCTAACAAGTTAAGAATTATTATCAGAGAATTGTGGAAAGGTTTGAGTTGGAAAGGACCTTAAAATCATCTAGTTCCAACTGCCCTGCCATGGGCATAGATGCCATCCACTGTATCAAGTTGCCCAGGGCCCCATCAAACCTAGACATGTACCCAACTGTAGTGATTGTATATTAAAAGAGGCAGATTAAAAGCAGGAATGCAACTTAGCATTGAAGAAAGGACTTTAGGCACAATACAGGACTATTTCAAAATTCTGATCTTGACAATCTGTTTTAACTTAAGAGGTATAAAATATGTGAACAGTCAGTAGAGAAAGCCCCAGAAGTCCTGGTCTTTCCTCCCAGGTAATGCTTTGATGATCCATAAAACTGGGTTAATTTTCATGCACATTCCATCTGTATTTCAGGCCAAAAAAAATAGTTAAAAATTCAACCTATAGCCACTCTTGAGGAACTAGGGGTGAGTTTGACTTTTTGTTAGCCACTCTGTAACTGGTGTAAATGAACATGTAGTGGTGATGAGTAAGTCCCAGTGCTAATAACATAAGTGGCAAACCTCAGGCTGTGGATTGGTGTCACATAAGCTTCTTGATTTCTTCTTTTATTACATTTTATTAATCTGCTCTCCTCTTCTTCCTTTCAAAATCTCATGATAACAGTCTGTAGATGAAGAGAGTCTTGATGTTATAACAGGTATAAAATACATAGCAGGAAACAATGGGAAATAGGCCTTCCTAAATGGCCATGCAGCTTATTTAGCATATGCCCAGTGCCTTGACTCAACAGGTTTTTTTCTCCTGTGTTTTTGGAGGTGCCAGTGTCACTGGCAGTGATCCATTTGTCACAGATTGACTGGACACAGTAATCACCAATAAGAATTATATCCAAGATACCTGGTCTTACCAAATCTCTGCATACCAAGGTTATTTTCATCTTCCAGAAATACTATTTCTCCCTCTGCCTAAATCATTGCTGTCAGGACTATCACTACAGTCCTTAGAACTGCCATGGATTGTGTCCAGGATCTTTCCTTTTTAAAATGTTTTGTTTAGAAACAGTTTCAATTTTCCTGGAACTCATCTTTTGTTAATGGTCCTTCTCTGATGTCAATAAACATGACATCAGAAAAGCTGAAGGATCATGTGCCAGTATTTTAGTTTCACATAGCGACTCAAGAGTAGCCCTTGTCAAGATATTCTACCAGAACATTCAGAAAGTAGGGGAGGGCAGGAGGAAGACCTTTGTGGATTTCTGACTCAAGCTTGAGAGGTTCTTTGGAGAATTCAATAGCTCTTGTACTTCTGTATTGTAAAAAACATAGCTACAAGGGAAATAGGAAAAAGATAGGGTGCAATTTAATTCTGCCCTGGATTTGATTTAAATTTTATGTGGTTCTGGTTGCTGTTATGCTATGGCTGAACTACAGATCACAGTCTACTGTTGTATGCATATGATATTCTATCATGATTGGTATAGCTGATTCTGGCTTTTCTAGAAATCCTCTCGGAGCACAGAGGATTCTTTCTCTGAAGTGAAAGCTGGATTATTTCTGACAGAGGAGGATAAAGCCTAAAGGCTTGCTTCTCTGTCACTAATGAGTTGAGAAAAGTCATTTATCCCATGTTTGTCCCATCTTCCTTATTTGGAACATTTCACATAAAATATTTTGTATCCACTGAGCTTCTTGCATGAAAGAAACTTTACATGTTAAAGCAAGAGGTATCTGAAAAGGGTTGTTGAAAATCCACAAGGAAATAGTATCCATTTTCATTATTGAACATAATTCCTTTCCTTATGACCTGACAATATTCCTATGATGTTGCAAGGCAATTTCTGATATCTTTAGTCGGTGGCTTCAGAGGTTTTACAGAGAGTGATCTCCCTCCAGCTCTTGAACCTGCAGTTAAAATATAACCCAGGGACCCAGGAAGTAGTCAAAATAATGGAAAAAAAAAAAACAAAAAACAAAAAACAAAAAACAAAAACAAAAAAAAAAAAAAAAAAAAAAAAAAAAAANCCCACAAACAAACAAACAAACAAAAAAAACATATGGAACTTCTTACTAGAAGGCTGAGGAATGTACCTTTTGCATATTACCATTTCTCAGTATACACTTGATGTGCTGAGGGAAGGCTTCATGCACAGCTTTGCCTCCTCACTGCAGCCATATCTATTTCTAACACACTAAACAATCTGCTTTTCTAAAAGTTTCTTTTTGCTCCACTCCCGCTGTGTCTTTTTTAAAAATAATTCTAGTTCTCTCTGCCAGTTCCCATGTATCTTTCTCACTGTGAGCTGCTCCCTTTACCACTCCCTTTTCCCTGAGGCTCTGGCATATGATGCCAATTTTTATGTTAACAGCTCAGATACCCAGCTGACTGTGGAAAGCAAAGACCAACAGGTCAACCTACAGATCAACCAAATATTCTTCTGAAACGTCTATGTGACAAATCTAAGCTAACTGAAGAGGTACTTTATACAGTAAATGGGAAGATATAGATCTTTTCAGGGGCTGATTTGTCTTCTTCCAGGGAGGAAGCTGAAAGAGATGTCTCAGATTAGATACGAGATAAACAAGAAAAGTAATATCATTCTGTGTCCCATGCTTCTTTCCATCTGTGCAAGAAATGATTATTTGCTTTCTCCTTCCCCCTCAGAGAACTGGGTCTTTCAGTAAGCAGAGGAGTAAAGAGTAACTGATGTAGGGTTGCACTTTCTTTTCATAGAAGTTGTCTAAGTTCAGGACATTTTTGGTATTTGTTTTTATTTACCCAAAAAGTAATGTTTTTTTATTTTTTGTGGGTTTTATTTTTTCCCCTCCCTTTTTTTTTTTTTTAAACAAAAGCTAAAATTTACTGTGTGCTTCTGTTGACTAGTTACTGGTATATTGCTCCTAACAAACTCCTTCTGCCCCTTTGGTTCCATTTGGCTGACTGCTGGACTCCATACAGCTAATGCTTTCAGATGTACTTTTTCCCTTCTGTGGTTCTAGCAGATATGTCAGGATCATCTGGATGTACAGGGTGAGATTTTAACCTGTGAAGAGTCATTCAAGGTTCACTTAGCCCAACATAAATCAACTTCATTCAGTAAGTAGTAAACGTTCAAACAAATTAGGGAATCCATAAATAGACAAGATTTGGTGATTACTAGTACATAAAATTGTGTTGCTTTTTACATCAGTCAAAATTCAATTTATTTTCATTCATCTTAATCCTCACTTTTACAATTGAGGCCCAGTGAGGTAAGTCTGTTCAGCTGCTATTTTTTTCTTCTTATTTTTAATGAAAGATTCTAGTATGGTTCTTCAGAATGAGAATATTAATTGCTACTGCTGTGTATCAAGTGCAAGCTTTGGCAGCATGCTTGCCATCTTACAAAGTCATGAGTACGTAGTGACTTATTGTCACTCTGGTATATGAGAGAACAGTCTCTAGCTTCCAAAGCAAACCAGCTCTGTAAACCAACCATTCTGGGTTCCCCCTCTCCTTCCCCCACGAGTATTCTTCCTTATTTAGCCCATACACCAAGTTCTCAAAAGGAGTGAATATGTATTGACATATGATATTATGAAATCATTGTTCTAAACAGATTTTGTCATTTAAAGCCCAACAGTGAGAATTCTTACTGGGTCAGCTTTGGATGTGCAGTGAGAGTAGAAAAATTTAGATAATCATTATACATGCCTGAAAACAATGCTTATAAATTTTGCAGAGGCAAGTTTTAAAGACAAGTATCCACTTACATATGCTTTAGCATATGTCTATTGCAAAGGATCAAGCTAAAAGGATACTTAAAATCAGAACTACACTTCTAGGATTGCTTCATTTAACAAAAAGTAAAAATTGTCAAACTAATTGCCTTGCTTAAATGTGTATTTAGAAGTACATATTCCTCCTTTTTCTTGAAAAGTGGTTCCACTAGATATGTTTAAGAGATACTCCATTCTGGATTTCTGCTGCCTATATTTTCCTCTATGATTCAATGACATAAATAAAGCCTATAATAGGTACTGGTAGATTACATTTACAGTTATTTATTTGGGAAAATTACTAAGGACAGTAAGAAGCTTTGACATACCTTGTAAAGGCTTCATTTAAATTGAAAGCTGTTTGAATCTATCCAGCATCAAATGATTCAGATACTGTTAAGAGAATGGAAGCTATTCTTAATCCATGTTCAATCTAACAATAGATTTTGCAGCAATTCATTGCTGGTTGTTGCACATCTCTGAAGTCTTATCTTTTCTACCTCTTTTGTCTTAAAAAGGCTATGAATGTTTCATAGCTATGGAATGTTGCAAATTGTCGTGTTTTTTTTTTTTTTTTTTTTTTTTTTTTTTTTTTTTTTTTTGCATATGTAAAACTGGTGTGTAGAGCATTGCAAGATCTCAGATGATGCTCCCACAGTGCAACCTGTGTGGGTTCATGAGGTCATGAATGCACGGCCAACCCCAAGATTTGATCCTAAAAGAGTTTTTTCATCTGATTTCATGACAGTGACCTACCTCCATTTAAAATACAAGTTTTTTACACACCTCCCTATTCTGCAACTTTACCTGCCATTTTGGATAAGTAATTTCCATCCTGTGGTTTTTGTTCCCATATGGTATTGTAAAACAATTGTAAGAAAACAGATGTCTGAGATTTCAAACAGCAATTAACAGCTATACTTTACTGACATATATTTCTCATTGTGATAGTGAGAGTTCATTCTTATTGTTGCCAACCTCTGAACATCGGTATAATGAAAGTAGTGAAACATCAATCAGTGAAAGGTATGAAAGAAGTGCAAGAAAAAAAAAGAGGATGGAATGCAAATCTGTCACAAGAGTGAATTTAAGAGAAATATACTAATTGACTTAAATGGAAAGAGGTTTCATCAATTTTGTTCTAAGTTTATATGCCATCCAAAGAGTTTAGTTTGGACTGATGGTTAAGACAGTTTCTAGATGGCTGGGGGCAAGTGGGTCTCCGGTGTGTGACTCTCTCTAACGTGCTTATGCAGACCTGATTATCTGTGGCTGGGAGGTGTGGGACTGCCTTCAAAGCAGCTCCAGCAAAAGGGATATTCCTGGCTGCCCCTGAATGCTTTTGCCTGCTCTCTGTCTCAAGTGAGGGTACACTGTATTTGTATTTTTCTTGCATGACAAAGCATAAAATGTAGGGTTTATACCACATTATTTTTGTCTACATGCAAGGCTAATTGGTTAGGCTTCCTTTAATTAAATGCAGTGTAATAAGTCCTTCTACAGCACCAATAATCTCATCCTTGTATACATCTCTAAGCAGGTCAAATGATCAGTACATTAGAGACTTCTGTTTCTCTCCAGTGACTATGACAGGTACTAAGACAATTTGCTTAAATTAATGAATATTCAGTGTGGAATTTCTGTACTACAAGTCCTTTAGACTTTTGGATTATAGACGATGTATTATCGATAGATTCAGAGTCACACACATAGAAACAACTGTAGAGACAGTCAAAATATTCTAAGTGATTTAAATTCTTAAAAATCCAGTCCTTGGATGAGGAGCATAAAATTCACATAGTACAACAGAAAAATATAAGGAGAAAGAAATATGGAGATGAATATTAAAATTTCAGTAGTAATGAGGTGTGATAACCTTGGATTTATGCATTCATTTCAACAGGTTGTGGGCTCAATATTTTATTATCTGCCAGCTTCAGTTTAATAGCTATTGCCTCATGGTAGTCTTTTGCAGAGAAAAGAGAGGTCAGAGAAAATAAGGCACTTAGTCTTTCAGAAGTAGCTTTTGTTAGGTGAGAAAGCAGTTATAGCCTTATGACTTTCTGAAATGCAGTTCCACCAAACAATGCAGGGTGTATGCTTTTCTGTTACTTTTTTTTTTTTCACAGTCTGCCTCCATTTGTTTGTCATGGCATGCTTCTCAGCAGGGGTTTCCCACCTTATCTCTTCACTGACATTTCTGTTTTCTTTCTCTCCCTCCACCTTCATTCCCACACACAGTAGTATCACACTTGTATCTTGATGTGAGCACAGGAAAAAAGATACAGCTTTCCTTCGAGCATCTCAGTAGGGCTGTCAGTGACTACTCAGTAGAAGCCATTCATAGCTGTAGATGTTTCCACAATCTGGACACTGCTTTTTAAGAAGATGGGCTGGGGTGGTGTTTTGTTGTTGTTGTTGTTGGTGTGTTGTTTTGTTTTGGTTTTTGTTCAGAGAGGTAGAATATGTTGAATATTATAGCCATCATAAACACCCTCTAGTTCTAGAAAATTACTGTTATGGAATTTTAGACATCTGTAACTGAAGGGTAAAATTCTGGGTTTATAGCTCAGCCATAGACACTTCTCTCAGGTAGATCATGAACCCCCTTGATATTATGTTACTGTAAATTTAGCTAGCGTGTGCTAAAATCTTTTTCTGAAATCAGCATGTTATGGACAATCATAAAGAGAAGGCTTTAGGAGAAAAAGAATATTTTTTAATTGATCAACTGATATTGTTTGAAAACACAAAACAGCTTTGGGCATACAGAAACCTTCATGTGTAAGATACCCATAGCTGCCCTACCACCATTACCACACAGTCAAATTCCTCTAAAACATGAATTTAAATTCATGAAATAATAAGTTTCATGAATTATTTGTAACAGTGTACAAATTATTAGCTAGATATTCAGCAATAATCATATAACTGGACATATTGCATGTTCCAGTTAATTGCAATTGGTTTTGAACACGCATATTTCAAAAGCAAACAGTACTTGTACACTTGCAAAAGTTTCTGCTAATGAAGCAATAACATTTTAGCAAGAAAGGATAATGAATTTTTAGTACAGACATACATAACAGCTGCATTTGAACTGAAGAATCACTTTCTCTGTTCTGCTTGAACCATTGCTTCATTTGCTTTAGTAGAAAGAAATATCAGAATTACCTATTAATTGTGTGAATGCTATAGAAGAGAAAAGGTCATTTCAACCCCCTTGAGAATTATCTATTTTATTCTACCTACTTTTACTACCTATTTAAAGAATTCTGAACTCTCAAAGTCCAAAACAAATTTGCTAATAGTATAATGAGAAAAANAAAAAAAAAACACAAAAAACAAAACAAAACAAAACAAAACAAAAAAACCAAAAAAAACCCAAAAAAAACCCCACAAAAACCTAACAATATAATTTCAGTAAATTTCAGTATAATTCTTTGGAAACCCTTTAATATTTCCATGTGTGCCACCTGGGAAATAAATAATTGAGAATTTCAGTGGTGATTAATTAACGATGAGATATCATGGAAGCAAAGAGAAAAGTGGTCACTGGAAAACAAAGAAAAATTTGCTCTTGTGATAAATAGTTGTAATAGTTTCTATGCATGTTCCCTGACTCCTCAGCTGGAAAACCTCATAGCTTTCTTTGGTTTGTTCTGCTGTTTCTAGTAACAGTAACTGATAATTTCCACAATGGGCATGTGAGAAGGTAGAGATGAATGTCATAGACTGGACTGTTATGGCATATGTACAGTCCAGCAAGGAGACACAAACACTGAACCATGACTTATTTCCTACATGCAGAAATCTACTTGAGCAAGGTAAGAAAAAGTTTTAATTTTGTCCATTGTGCACCTTTAAATTTTGCTGATGTGATAGAGAAACTAGGGGAAACTAAGGTCTCTTTCCTTTAATACACTGTGGAGAAAATCTTACAGACAACTGTCTGCAAGACAGATTTTAAGTAGACTATATTTTCTCTGCAGTGATTATAAACAATAAGCTCAGATAACTACTTCTGCATGGTAGATATCTGGATAGAAGCCCAGTGTCTGGTGAAACTAATCCCACTATCTATGCTTTTACCCTTGCTGCACCCTTTTCAAGTTTATGGCAGAGAGAAATATCAGCCATTGCAGATCCTACAGCTCCCATCAAGAACTTTCTCAGTTTCACAGAGCTTTTAATTTCCTACCCCTCCCTCCCCAGACAGTGGAGAAATGCTAGAAGCAGTAGGTAGGAAGCAATATACTGGCAGCTTGTAGGAGTGTGAGATGAGTATGTGATGAAGGGGTGTGGCAGCAGTGTAATGGCAGAAAATCTGAAAAGTGGGAGTCCTTGTGAAAAAAAAGAGGTGAACAAAAACTAGAGCAGGGAAATGCATGCTATATTTAGAATGGTAGCTGAGAAAACATGGGGTGAAAGTGTAAAAAGAGGTATTATGGAGATGTGAGTCATTGTAGGAGGGGAGGTGAGTTGAACAGGAAGACTTACAGAAAATAGTTGGAGGGAAATTTTAAAAGACAAGTAAGAGTTAGCCAGCATATAGACTAGCTTTTGTATGAGAAATGAGTAAACAAACTAGTGTTAACAAGACCAGAAAATAACTGATTTTGGGGAGATACAAAATAAGTCTACAAAATGATGAGTATTAAGGAGAAGAAGAATTTTTTTTCACTCTTTCAAAAAAGAAGAATTAACTTTTTTATGAAGTTAGCAGTATCTGAACTCAAAAAGAAGAAAAAAACCCAGAAGACTTGTGAATTTTTTTTCAAATGATGTCCTTGAAATTAAAAGCTTATATAGACTTGAGAAGAAAAAGTCTGAGGAAGATAATGTCATTTAAAGTTAATAATTATGTGGCAACCAGAGGCAGTTCAGCAAGTCCACTGAAATGGAAATGTTTGTAGGCTGAGAGAATCCTGGAAGTATCATGTATGCTTGTTTTGTTTGCATTTCACCTTAGGTATTTGCTTACAGCTATTGCTAGAGAAAGCATACTGAGTTAGATGATTCTTGGCCTGATACAGCATGGTTGCAGTGATTTTCTAAGTAGGGATGAGAAAAAGAAAAAAGGAGAGTTCTACTTTAATTCAGAAATTATTATGAAGGCAGTATTTAGGAAATACCTTTTTCTAGGAACATACATTTAAAAAATATATGCTTAGGAATTATTATTTTAAAGCAGGCCTTCCTAAGTACATCTGTCTATAGAGAGAATTTCCAAATCAATATCTAGCAGTCTAAGTAATGGCACATTCTCTTTGAGATTCCTTGTTTAGATTACTATCTCTGTAAAAAAAAAAAAACCCAAAAAAAAACAAAAAACCCCCCCAAAAACAAAAAAAAAAACCAAAAAAAAAACAAAAAACCCAAGACCCTTTCCTTAATAATATTCTATTTCATTTATGCTAACAGGAAAAGATTTATCTGAAATCTGTATTGATGTCAGGGAAATTAGGCTTGTGCCAGTTAACTCAAGAGACTGTCATACAATGGTTTAGCTCAGACAAAGCCTTCTAAAACCACCACGTCATAAAAAGGCCAAAGGTCATGCCACTCTTTTCTATGGCCTTCCATCAAAGTGTGTTTATGGACACCCAAAAGCTGAGCTCTTTGAGAGCACAGTAGGGGTCTTAGCCCTGTGTGCGCCTGTCAGTGCAATGAGAGACATATCAAACATCTGCTTCCTTTCATTTATTGATACTGATAGGTGCATTTTAAATAATTTTCTACTCGGAAAAAGTGATGAATTGCTTAAGAAGTGTGATATGCACACAATAGAAGTACCATGCTCAGGTAGCCATGCAAATAGCTCTACAGGAAGCAGCTTAATCTTCCTTACTAATGCCTGAAAGGATAGTCACATCCATCAAATAAGGTATAATTGCCTTTCTCTAATAAAAGTGAGTATTACAATTATCTTAATATAATGGATCCAGAAATATCCTAAATCTGCCAGATTAATAAACAAACAAGCTCAGCATAGTGGCCAGACAAGAGGTCAGATCATGTTGCCCTGAGGTTAATTGGAGTTTTTCTACTGAATTAAATTAGGTAAGTGTTCAGAAGAAAATGCTTGAACTTTCCTGAAAGGCTTCCTTTCAGTGAAGGGAAGGTGAACATAAGCAAGCTTTGGTTACATATTATGTCCAAGGCACAACTTTTTCTTGCAGCTTTAATCCGTAAACCAAACCTCACTCTTTTGCTTTTCTTATCTTTATAACCATTCTTATCTACAATCTATCAGTAATACACTTTAAACAGCCAATACTGAAAAGAAACTAGACTCTCACTCTGGTTTTTATTCTGGGGTGTTGCTCTTGTGCAGACAGCAGGCAAAAAATGACATCTCACAACCTCTGTCTTGCAAATTGTAGTTAAAAGATTGTATTGTTTTTATTGAGAAATTCTCTCTTGCTGATTACCTGTGACTTCCTCTGCATCATTTAGAAAGTGAACAACTTAGCGTTGTTAAAAACTTCATCATTCATTAGGTAGGATAGATAGGAAAAAAAAATTGTTAGGAATTAATATCAGTGTTAATTAAACTTTATTCTGTTGTCCATCTAGTGTAATAGTTACGCTATCCTTTGCCAATTTGAATTTCATCCTAGTGATATCTACCTATCCTAGGTGAAATTCACAGTATTGGACTAAGTGCTGGGTCATACTGGAACTGTTACTTAACTTTTAAAACCTTGTATATAAATTTAAATGTGTGTGTGTGTGTGTCTGTGTGTGTGTGTGTGTGTCTCTGTGTGTGTGTGTGTGTTCAGGAAAAGAAGAATGGAAGAAAAAGAGGAAATGAAAAAGGCAGAAACAAGAAAAGAGTAGTACATTCTTAAAAATCTTACTCCTAAACCCATATTTAACCATGTCAATAAAAATGATTTAAACTCTAAAAATGGGGCCAGTGGAGAATTGGAGGTCTTGACAGTTCAAAAATTGGATCTTGAATGTAGAAATCTAACATCTAGCAATCAAATATGAAAATTTTTTTAAGCTCTGCTCAAGCCTACAGAGGCTGATTTTTCATCACTTAATAACTTCATTCCATTCTTACATGTTTTTATATAAAAAAGAAAAGGAGCTCAAAAGCTTAAGCAAGAAAAGGAAATGTGGTTATGAATTGAAACACAAAATACCAGCGTCAGCATAAGTTTTATTTTTGTTATTGATTATGTGAATCATAATGTACCTTGAATATAAATCTTTGGGGGATTTTTTACAGTGTTGCTGGTTTCAACATATTTTTTCTGGAGAGTGTTCTTTCTCATTTACTACAAAATTAATGCAAGGCACAGATAAAGTAACATTTAATTTAGAGGCAAAAGTACCCTAGGAAAATCCAGTTGTGTTTCCCTTAATAATTTTTTGTTTACTTTTTCTTTTAACTAGTGACAGTCTTTTACTTGCTAGTAAGTATGTCTCAAAAGGCTAAAACGGTTCATTTAAAATATTGAGATGCTCATTCAAATTTTTGATTTGTTTTCTCATAGGCTCTCACCAACTGGAAGTTTCCTTCTTTTCTCTCTCTCATTTCAGAGCTGATAGTTTACTAGAAACAGATTTTTTTGTGGAAACACAGCAGCTTTGATAGAAACAAACAAACAAACAAAAAAACACTTTTGCTAAAAAATCTTTTCACAAGGTGGTAGCACTTTCTGTCAAGTTACATCTTGAAAGTAACACCCATTTCCTCTTTAAACAGAGAAGAATTAAAGATTTTCTCCCTCTGCCTCCCCACCCCCCCTTTTGAAATAGATGGTCCAAGTCCATTCTGTTTTAAAATTTACAGAGTTAAGATTTGACTGTAAGTAACACAAACATCAGGGTCTTTGGGGATTAGAGTGTTTTCTTTTAATTATTTTCCTATATGATAAATAAACCAAAAAAAAAGAAGTCAAATTGATAGGTCTTGAGTTCATCAAAACATTAAAGAGAAAACAAACAAACACACTTCCACCCTTGCCAAGTTTTGAATTTTCCTGGGAAAGGAAATCCATATCCTTATCAGCCCAAATCTAGATTTTCTGCTCCAAACTGAATAAAACTACATACCAGCTACTGCTTACATGCTTTCAGTAACTTATAAACCCCTAGAAGATTGGGAATAACTCATTATAGCAGATATAGGAAAGTTTAAAGTGCCACTCTACTTGTTCATTGATTTAAAATAATTCTCTTCCCTAGGTCTTCTGCCTACACTTCATTTGAGGGAGAAGCTAAAGGGGAAAAAAAGGAAAGTGGTAAAAATAATTCAAGAGAACCAGTAGCTATATATATCCATAGTAACTGCATGTGTGTATATATATCTCATAGGTATATATTTAAATATTTCATAATAATGTGTATACTCTTCACTCATTAGAGCCTGGGAAATGGCAGTTAGAAAAGAAAAGGAAAGCTTGTATCCATACCAGAACTGTAGTGAGACATTTTGGGCACTTCGATTGCTGGCTTGATATCTTTTCCCCTTCTCTTCTATGAATTCCACTCTCCCCCCTCATACACCCTGGCAACCTACACTTAGTGCTGAAACAACCTGCAGCCTCTTGGGCCAGAGGGTTCCAGTACTTGTACAACTATTTGTCAGTGTTTCACCTCACCCTTACAGTGGCCCTGTGTGGGACTCTTCCACTCAAGAATTCATGAAGGAGAGAGATGGAGCCTGTGGCTGGGGAGAATTCTATGTGAAAAGGGAGAAAGAAGAGAATGACAAGTGTTATTAAGTCCCTGGAGATTCAAAGGAAGGAAATCCAATGTTCCTCATACTATGAGCAGTTCTCTGTATTTTTCAGTCAGGAATTGCGCCACAGGCAAAATAATTAAAGAAAGGAGCTCCCTTGCAGTCATGTTTTTTGCTTCTTATCTAAGCAGCACCAAGAGTACCACAGATCCAATATAAGATGTGACATAGGAAGTAAAAAGGAAGGAAGGAAACTTTCCGTAGCTATGAATATACTTCCAGTGCTCTATTCACAGCATGAAAAAGAGGGCTAATAAGATAACAAAGTGCGTGCTGAAGTGCAGCAAGCTTGAATTGCTGCGTGCAGAGTGTGAGTGGAGACAGCCATTAATAACTCTTTCAGACCTTTATGAGCTGCAACCCAAACATTATTAGTACACACTTCTAATTGCTATTCAAGGGTGGTGGCACAGCATCTTCAGGGAAGTCCAGCTTCACTCTGTTATCCTGAAGATCTGGGGAGTAGGTATTTAGGCAGGAAGGGACCAAGGTGTCTTATGTTCCAGATGGAAGTAGAGGAGCCCAAAGCATATTTTTTTCCTTTAAGTTGTACAATGAAATCCAAGCTGTTAGGTCTAGCTGTATCACCAGATGGCCAATAGAGAGCAGAGCTCTATTTTGAGTGGTGAAATTAGAGGAAAATCTCCTTCATGATCCCCATCCCTTTGATACAGCATAAATAGCTGTTATTTCTCTGTTTGCTACATCTTCACACTCCAGTGCTTCCCAAATGCCATTAATTTACCTGGCTGCTGTGCTTCTGCTTGCCCTGCCCACCTCTCACAGAGCTGTTACTGTCCTCAGACCACCCAAGCTGCTACACTGCCGACACACTTGCATCCTTCACTTAAAAGAATAAAGATTCATTGCTTAATTGGTTGATCAGCTGATAGACAGCTCAGCTTGGCAAATAATTTCCAAGGATTTATCTGATACAAAGGGGCAGCTCAACTTTCTGCTCTAAAGACATCAGGCATCAGCCCCTTCATGGGCTGACTGATTGGTCTAGTGTTAATCTAAGTCTCCTGTCTAATGAAATGTTTCTATATTTGGAAGAAGGATGGGACAGCCAAGTGTACCTTTCTATAGCATTCCTTCTATTGTGGGGAGACCCCACTCCTGTGTCCAGTGTATGGCCCATCTGCAACATGGAAAGTAGGAGCTTGGGCGTTTCCCAGCAAAAATTCCATGACCCCTAAACATATTTTATCCACTTTTATTTTCTCAAATGTATGGCAAAGGGGAATGTTCCTGCTTTATTTCAAGAAGCCTCTGGGGAAAAAAAAAGAAAAAGAAAAAAAAAGTACAAAAGTGTAATTACTAATGATGTAACTATTGTGCGTCTGTTCCCTTTTGATCTCATCTGACAGTGAGAAGCACAAGCCGCCCTTGCTGGGAAAGACTGAATGCTGAGGTGATCTGCACTACTTCAGATCACTCCTCCCAGATACAGAAATACATGAGCAGTAGCTGTTCACTTCAAAGAAGCATTTGGGACACAAGGGCCTTTCTTTTAGTCTGCTCTGCAAAAGTCTTTAGCAGCTTATACTAGATGAGAGATAGTGTAGACATGCAGCAGCTCTGTGTGACTCATCACCAACACCTTGGGAAAACATTTTGAAAACAACATTGAATCTGCTGTCAATCATAATCTATACAGACCACATGCACTAACCTGGAAAATGAAAATTACAAGATTAGTCATTTGGTCTCCTTCCATTCAAAGTGTTACTACAGTAAAGTAGTCTGAATTTGGGTATTGTTTTATTAGCTTAAATTACCTTAATATTAAGTAAGGATAAGATGAAAACTTGCCTCTCTATCCTGGATAGTCTCTTTCCTGTACATATTATTTATCTACTGTATGCATACTTAATTGTCAAAGAGAAGAGTAAACCAAACAGTTTAGCACTTCAAACATTGAAAAAAAACCCAAAAACTCAGGACTCTCTTGGCTCACTGTGTTACACTGTAATTTCGATCTATAACTACACTAATGTAACTTTTTGGTGTTTTATACGTCTGTGCTAATATTTAGAATCAAATGTGTATAAGAATAAAATAAAACTTATTTATGCAGCAATGAGATAAACATCATAATTGCAAATAACTTGCAAAGTCCATCATTAATTTACTTTTAACTTTTTAAACTTCTACTTGGATTTTGGTAAAATTCCTGCAAAAAGCAAATATCAGACTGGATAATCTGCACAGTAGGCAGTGTGATTTTTGAGAGCTATTATAATATGCCACATTTAGAATATTTTTCAGTTTTGAAAGCCAGTATCTACACTGTTCTGTCAGACACATACACAGCTACACAGAGGTGGAAAACCATGGGAGTTCTTCATCCTTTCTTCCATCTTTTATTTTTTTTTTTAAATAATAAAGTATTAAAATACATATAAAAATAAAACATTACATCCCTTTTAAATGGATATGAACAGATTCTTATCATTTTACTTAGACAATCAATTGAATTTTTAAGTAACAGTTTCCAACTTGCTTTCCAGGCTATATGAGGATGTCTGAAAATATAACATGGAGTCAGATTCGTGTCCTCATAACTGAAGAAGGGAAACATCTAAGTACGGGTTTATCATAAATTTTGTGTTTGTATCAGTAGAAAAAATATGTATACCTAGTGGAGGGGGTTCAGATGACCTGCATTAGAGGCTTTTCTTGAGATTAAATCCTTGTCTGCAGCTGCATATCTCCAGCTATTGCCTGTAGAGAGAAAAAAGTTGTGTAAAGTTCACAACCTTAAGTTTATACATTCAATCTCAACTCATGCAACATTTGTCTCTTTTCCAGAGAAAGTGGATGTCTTGCTATTTACTGACGAATTCAGTAAGGAAACTTGACCAATTGGGTGGGTATAATGCTGATTTTTTTTTTTTTTCTTTTTTTTTAAATATAGTTTTTATGAGTTGAGGTCCCACATGAAATGTTTACAACAGCTTATTTTGAAGTTCCATAAGATTCAAGAAACTCTCTCTAATCTCCCATTAGGGCCTTAAATTCAGAAACATTCCTCCAAAAGAAATTCAGAAACTCAGAAACAGGCCAGCATGGTTGCAGCACTGCTGTAAAATGACTTCCTCTGCCCCACATTCTTTGGAAGCTTTCAATGGGTTTCTGGCATTAATCATTCTTTACCTGTTCATTTATAATTTCCTGAAGGCGACTGGCAGGTACCAGGAGCCATGCCAGAACAAGGCTTATGTGGACTTTAACATTTTTCAATGAAACTTGTTCTTATGTAGGTATCTGCATAACTGCTTAATTGGTATTATACTAAATATCTGCTGATTTTCATAGGTATTCATTTTTGAGAGAAAAGCACATCAGAAAGCATGGTGGAGAAAGATAAGAAAAAACCCAAAAACTGTACCATGAATAAATGGTAGCAATCTCTGAACCCAACAAATGCAGCTAGGAACTTATGGCACATTTCCATTTTCAGAATACAAGCTGAAGAAATGCATGCAAAGTCATTGGCAGACATGAGGCTTTGTTATGGGTGCCCTTCTTAGCAGAGTTTAACACAGATCTGTTTCTGTAAGGCTTCTGAGAGGAAAACAGTGTATTTCTAAGTGAGACAGCAAAAGATACACCTTTTACAATGGTCATGGAATGATAATGGTGAGTGAAAAAGCAGAGGTATTTTTTCAGCCTTTTCAGATTATGTTTTTAGTGGGTTTTTCTTTATTTAACAACAATAATTTAATAATACTTAGCCACTGAGATTTATGTTTTCTGATTTTAGTTTTGTGGACTTAAAAACAGTTTCCAAATCAATTTGTCACACCTAGGAAATTTTCAGAAGCTGAGGAATGGGAGGAGTTGGGCAGGATAAAATCACTTTCTGTTTTTCTAAGTCTAACAGAATGTCCCTAAGCATTATCTAATTTAAAAATTTTGTTCCTTTTTCTGAATAGAGGTGCCTATTGAAGGTGAGATAAACAGATCTTCAAGAGAAGAAAGGTAATGTGATGATTATATATGGCCAGCTGTGGAAAATGTCTTTCTTTGCAAATGATTTGGTTCAATTGTGCAATGTACTCCCCTGGTAGTTTCTTTAGTCTGCGAATCTTTAGTCTTCTGTGGGGACTGCTTTTTGTAAGTCATTCCCTGATAAAAGGAAGTCTTATATTGCTGAATGACAGTTTTGGACTCTCTATCTTACATAATAATAATGATATATATAATTTGTTCAGGGATGTTCCCTCCTTTGTTTATATCCCCACAGAGCTGACCACAGAAGCCTTCTGTACTAACCCAATGTGGAATTAGATTCAGTCTTAACAGATAGGCATCCTCAAATTCTTTGAAGAGTAGTACAAGCCATACTGATACTGAAATTAAAATCCAGATGATTTTGATTTTAAATATGCGAGTTGGTAAGTTTGCTGATCAAGTAAAAATTTAGCTCCAGTGATGATGCTTCCAGCTAGTAGGTATTCTGTCAAATGGTTCTTGTTCTTGTTCTTTCTTCATTCATTGGGCATATTTTTGCCACATTTTAAAAATTTCCATTATTCCTTCCTAATCTTTATGTTTTTAAATATCATAGCCCATAAACTATAAGTTTTGCTCAGCTACTTCTCCCACAGTTGTACTACTGTTTTCTGATAAAAATTATTTATGGCTTATAGTTACATAACAAACAATTCCTTTAAAAATTTTTAAGCATTTTCTAGTATGAGATTTGCATATTCTAGGGTAAAAATGGAATTACACTAATGATGCTTTTGTTACTTTTCCTTATTTTAGCATACAATTACTGTTCTCATCAACAGTAACAGAAGGTTTCTTGTTCCTGGCATAATTTATCATACTGCATTCATACTTAATGTTTTGTTTAAAAAAAAAAAAAAAATCAAGATTTCTTTTCAATACATTGCTATCCTCTCTATCCAAGAAAGCTGAAAGCTTAATGTAAATTACTAATGGCAAATACAGACGTCTGTTGCTGCTGGTGGTGTGCTTTCCTAAAGAGAAATCATGCCAGGTTTGCTGCCATGTAGAGGTGGGGTAAAATTCAAAAACAATTTCTCAAGTTGTTGGAAGCATTTCTCTGAAACAAATACCCTCTTTTATTTTTTCAAAAGTCCCATTAGATTACAAGGATGTAAATAAATAATTTTCCTTCAACAGTTTTTATGTGTTCTTGTTTGTTTTTCTTCCCCTTGGCTAGTTTCCTTCATGGCTTGCTACCTTATATTAAAGGAAACTCCCTTATATTAAGAAAACTTGTGAAACATGAACCAAAGGACATGATATGTTAACCACTGAAGCAGACCTTGTCTATTCACTCATTTATGAGCAGCTCAGACTTTGTGATGTAAAGTATAGTTATTAGGGAAGGAGGTTATGAAAAGTCAATTTCTTCAGCTGTTTTTGTGACAAGATTTAAAAAGTTGACGTGTAAATTTTACTGTGGTGATTTTTTTATACTCAGTGATTTCTTTTTACAATAGCTTTGCAGTCAGATCCCAAGCACAATTTAAGGCTTAAGTGGGCACAACTTCCCACATATAAATCAGTGTCTTTCAGCTAGTTCAATTCTAAGCATTAAAGAAAATAAGAAGAAAACATCATTTTCCTGATGCTCATCATGTAGCATAAAAATTGGTTATCATTAATTTTTAAAAGTCCATTTTAAGAGATGAGACTCAGGCAGTACCTCACCAAGGCTAACTACTATGTTTTCCTAAGACTCTGCTCCAGCAGTTGGTTCAGTTCCTCCAGGCTAGGTCGCTGCACTGATGCAACCATCCTCACCTTCCATGCTACTATTTATTAGCTTCTGCACACTAAAGATTCTATTTGAGAATTATGTTTTCTCATAATAGTCTATAGACAATTTTGGGCTCTGTTGAAGTGTTTCACAGACAGGTGAAAAAGTGATTTGAGAGAAATGTGAGCAGCAATCTATTTTTCCTTTATACATTAAGTTTGCTGACCATTTATTGTTGTATTATTTCTGCTTTGCATCAATATTTTTGGAAAAAAATCAAATAAAAGTTTGCATATGCAAATTGAATAATAGTGCGCAACAACAACATATGACTTACCTCTGAGCATGAGAAATATTTATAAATGGGAAATGAGCATTGAAAAACCATCTATCTTCTGTGAGATTGAGTTATAATTTTTCTGTCTTACAGAAGAGGAAAGTTCCATTTATTGGTATCTGTATTTTCCAAAGGGTGGATGCATAAACAATTGTTTATTTTTAGAATTTAGAAAGGTTTATTTAATATCTGTGTATCCATGTATTTTTTGTAAGCAAAATTAGTCTGAAGAAGGTAGAGGTAAAAGTGATAAAGCACTATGTTAACATATCTGTCATCGCTTGATGGATGTTACACGTTAAATTCAGCATGGAATCAGTTTCTGCACAGAAGCTCTGCCATCACAGACAACCTTTATAAATGGTATGTTGAATCAATGACAGTACTTTCAGGCATTTTAAAAATTTCTCTTTAATTCTGTCTCATTTTTCCTCCTTGATCTTTAACATACATGACTACTGATGGTCACCTGCAATTTCTAAGTATAAACAGCCAACAGTATTTGAAGTGCTTCAATTACAATTACAATTGAAATAACTAATGGCCTGTTCTATTACACAGATTTGGAAAATAGAGAGAGAAAGAACCTTTGTGGCTGATTAAAAGCTATGGCAAATGCTCTTCATAACAATGTGAGCTAAGCAAGGCAACAGGTGCAAAAACCATCAAACTCAGATGTGCACAATTGTTTTCATTCCTGTGAGGCCTAGCACCCAAAACAGAGGAGAGGATTCTCACAGTGCCAAAGCTAAAAATGCACAGGCTTTACCTGAGTAGGGCTTTCTCTGCTCACCAAGCAAATTGCACTATTCGATGCATTATTACAGGCATCAAATATTAGAGTTATATATATGTTTACTATGTAGTCCTTAGAAATTTAGTTTACATAAACAACTGGGATTCTCAACATTTAAAAACTAGAGATTCAAACATTTAAAACTTCTTTTCTTGGACCACGAGGATTTTTTTTTTAATTTTTAAATTATTTCTCTAAAATGGGCTACAGTACATTTTTTAAGCTTGGGATGGACCTTTATTCAGAGTTAATCCTTCATTTCTTTGGAATATTATTTGTATTCCTGACACTCTATGTAAGGTGTATTATATGTGAAATCTCTTTTAAAACAGGAAGAACCAAGAAAAAAGAGAAGGAGGGTGCAGCTAGGTGGGGGTTGGCCCCTTCTCCCAGGCAACAAGTGTCAGCACAGGGGGAAATGCCCTCAAGTTCCTCTAGGGGAGGTTTAGGTTGGATATTAGGAAAAACTTCTTTGTAGAAGGAGTTGTCAGACATTTGAAAAAACTGGCAAGGGAAGTAGTTGAGAAATTGTCCCTGGACCTATTCAAAAGACGTATATGTTGCACCTGGATAAAGGGTTTAGTGGTGGAATTGGGAGTTTTAGTTAACGGTTGGACTCGATGATCTTAAAGCTCTTTTCCAGCCTAAATGATTCTGTGATTCTGCAAGATTTTGCAATTGTTAAGGAAGTCTTGTATCAGGAAGATATTTATCAGATATCTCAGTTACCACCTCTTGGTAAAACATTTACATACTGAAAATATTTGCTTAGCATATGTGTCTGATCAACACTGTGCAAAGTTACAATGCAAGAGGGACATCTAGTCTAAACAGAAAAGATTCATATCTGTCTCAAAAGTATATATATACGTCTAACAGAATTGGGAGGAGAAAAGTAACATTAAGTTAAAGATTAGTTTTTGTATAGGTCAAACATTTGAAAACCAATTAATAAAACATGTCAGTATTACTTATATGTGTAACATTTTTTTTATATAGGTTTCTCTTCAAATATAGTTACTCAAGATAAATGTATATAAACAGGAAATTTCTGTCTTAATTTTTTCTTTACACCTGAACTATTTATAATATGAAATGTAATTCCCTGCTTGTGATGTAACACCTGTGCCTGTGAAAAAAAAAGTCTCTTAGAAACTTCATAAATTAACAAAGGGAAGGAAACCATTAATTACAGGTGCAAAAGACCAACCCTTGACATATTCTGAGTGTATACATATACCCATTAAACCCATTTTGTTAATAAACAAAATTGAATTATATGCATACTGAAACTGTTGAAAGGAAAGAATGCATAATTTTCAACTAGAAAATATCAGTGTACTCTACGACTTACATATATTACTATAACACATGGCCTTAGAAAACTTCAGTGTTCCACTCTTGCTATCACATGAAAATTCAGAATGAAATAATAATAAAAAAAATGTAGTAGTTTGCATTTACTAACATAACTGTATTGTCAAAGAAAGTTATAGTTTGGATATGGTTTAACCATTTGAAACAAACTAAAATTTACCATTTTTAACAGCTGAGTATATATTAAAATTTTGTAATTTGGATTTTAGCATATGCCACTGAATTACTTTTGACTAGAATTAATGCTCTTGATCCATTCTATCCTTCAATATAATAGTCCTTTTAGCTCCAACATAGCCATAATAATTGGTTTTGGATTAAAACCTGGATAAATACTGCTCTGAAGTGGGGTCTCAATTAACTGTTGTTAAATGAACCTTTTTGTGATTTTGATTTAAAAGGTTTTAGTGTAGTTTGTGCTCTGTGAAAATGTCTCTTTTCAATGTTTTACTAAATTCCATCACAGCTATTCCATTTGATAAAATTGTCATATACACTGCTGGCTTAGGTGAGCACAGGTTTGTAGAAGTCACTTACATTGATTAACATTAGATGAAATGCTGAGATGCAGCTTTATTCATTTTCTTTAATCTTCCTAGCTGGAGAGAATTTGGAGAATGAGAATAAAAGAATCAATGTACCATCATTCCTTGGTAAAGGGGCAGTATGTGTTCATTGAATAATACCCCTCAAAAATCTCCAGGTAGCCTCAGGTGGTAAAATAATCATCCCTGCCTTTTAGTCTTTCTAGCAGGAACCTGAGCTACAAATTTATTTTACAGAAATTGCCAAGAAATTTTTGTCTATTAGTTTCATAGTGGTTTCAGGGGTGAAGCTGGAGAAAATTGATTTGGTCAGTGTAAAGAACATTGCTAACCATTTATAGCCATGGCCATTTGGTATTAGATCATGCAGTGCTATAAGTTCAATAAAATCCCCTGGGTATAAAGCATTAGCCATCAGAAAGGGATGTTGCCACTGTCACTTCTTGACAGATTTTATGAACTCATCGTTTTAGTGATTGGTTATGATAGTGACTTGAGAAAACATATTTTTATCTCCAAAAGAAAGTTTCACCCTATTTTACCTCATCGACCAGAATAGAAAAATAAGAAATTTCAAATGAAATGGAAATAGAGAAATAATGGGATAGAAGTATAAGCTCCTTTATTAAGTTCTGCAGATTAGGTGTTTATTTCCATTTTTAAATTTTTTTACTCATTGCACCTTGAGTATTTAAAATCTCTTGGCGACTACTGGAAAGTAGGCTTCAGTGGAATAGGCTTGAAAATAGGCTTCACCTGTTCATCACCAGAGGTCAAATCATGGCAATATAACTTCAAGGATGAAAAGGGAAAAGAAATATTGAGAGCAATAGCAGCTCCTCAGGTGAAGCTAAAGCATTTGACCAACAGATCATGCATTGCTGTTACTTTCAGACAGACCAGAAAAAACTCGTCTGTCAGGTTCCAGATTGAGAGTGCAGAATAGGTATTTGTCAAAATTGTCTTCAAAACTAGAAAAAAGCAAAAAACAAAATCGTGCCCAGAAACAAAGTACCTACCAAGATGGACACTTTTGAGCATACTGACAATTCTTTGAATTAAAATGAAGAAAAATATTATAATGGATATGATAACATATTTTTTTTTAGTGAATTATCTTCATCTACATACTAAATGGATGCACCATTGTAGTCTTGTTTTTTACACTGTAATAAGAATTCTTGATTCATATTCCATGAGGATTTAACCCAATGTTTATGTTCTAGAGAATAGCTTCTAGTTGCATGAGAACATCCATTATATATATAAAGGCAAACAGGGAGTCATACTGGTTTGGACCCAGAATCTGAATCATGTGAGTTAATACACTCCTATAAAGCAACAAGAGTGTTTACAAAGAAGCAAACCAAGCAAGTTAAAAATAAAGAGCACCATTTCACAAATATGATCTATTTTGTCATTTTTTCCATGCCCCTCCCAGTTATTTTTACAGTATTTTGTTCTAATATTAGAATGTTTGAAGTCTTGATAGAAGAATCTTGATCATAGGAACATGTCATTGTTGTTTTGTGGAAGCATATAATGATATAATGTCTAAGGAAAAGAAAGAAACAATTCTTATGAGAAAGATATTCATAGAACTAAAGCAAAGCTTTGTGCTGGTGTCTGTGGGTGAAACCACAGAGAACAATGGAGTGGTGACTACTTACTGCCAGGCTCAGTTTGGTCCTCCAAGCTCTCCTTGTAATATGGTACGATCTTGAGGGCATCATCCGCCCTGGTCTCCATCAAAAAGGGATTGTGCCAAGTGTGTGAAATGTATATGTGTTTTTTCACATGTGACTGAATTTATGTTGCTTACTGCTTACATGTTCTTCATTCTTCAATCAACTATTGCTGCTCAGTGCTGCCTAAGTAACACCCTAGGAAAGGCAAGATATGATTTAATTTGAGTTTATAGTGTCAAAATTTGTTTTATATAGTTTAAGATATCTATCAGATTTCACTAGAGGTGGGTAATAACCTCAAAAAATATTTATCTATAGTTTAAACTTTTTTTTTTTTTTTTTTTTTCCTCACGGCATATCCATGGGGAGATAGTTTTCCACATAATTTTTAGCTGAGTAAAATGTCACATGTGGAGTTGCCAGTGATGTTTCTTCAGATAAAAAAGGGTTGAACTCGTGTAGTCATCATGGTTTGTCTCATAAATTATGTGGGAATGTCTCTGTTGCCTGAAGAGACCAGATTACCCAAGGGGCTTTGAAACATCTTCCCTGGAAGTACTTATATAAATATCCTGGACCTGTAAGTGGCCTCTTGTAGCCTGTGTGATTTGTGCACATTTGACCTCTCCCTTTTCCTTCCCATCCTCAGTGGTGGCACCACAGGCAGTGTGGAGAGCCGGAGCTGGTGGAGAGCCACAGAGTGGCTTGGTAAGGCCTCCCCCTGCCATGGAAACAGAGGCAATGAGTCTAACTCTTCTGCAGTGAACCACGTGAATGCTGCATGTGACCATCCCTGAGGTCTGGCTGACAAACCAAATTCCTTCTCTGGGAATACTCTGCAGTACTTTGGGACCTGGGTCCTGCTATAATACAAAGGCGTGATGTTTGTGAAGGGAGTGCAAAAGCAAGTATGTACAAATAAAAGGAAATTCCTAAAAAAATTCAGCTGGTATTTACAGAATATACTTAGCTGTATTTGCCAAACAGATTGACATTTTAGGTACTCTTATGGTCTTCTATTTTTAAACCGGAGATCCGTCAGATACTCCTGAAGTCCAAACCCCCTCTAACTGAAATGAATAAGCCTCAAGTTTTCAAGCATGAATTCAGGAGAGTAAATGGAAAAACCAGTTTTTTTTGTGTCAGAATGCTTGTATTTACATGTTGAAATTTTGTAAGTACACATGTCAAATAACTAATGTTTTTTCCCTTCAAATAAATTTTTGGGTATTGAGAACTTTCATTGTCATTATCAGGTGATTTACAGCATTCACCCAAGGGAAATTAAATACTAGTGTGATTCATCTTTGCTGAGCTAGATTTTTCAGGTTTGTTCTGTCTCTGTTTTTCAATTCATTAACATCCTGTACATTTCTCTGTTTTTTTTCTAATCTGTGTACCCCTCCTTCCTTTTTCTCTTTCCCTTCATTATCTTCATTTTCCCTCAGATTCTTCTTCTTCCCCTCTCCTTGCACACACTTACTGCTCTATGTGGCATCATCAGTAAAGTGAGAAAGAGTTGTCAGCTTGCATCTCTTATTTACAAAGCAGCAGATTCATTAATCCTACATTTACTTTGTTTCATTTTTGTCATTCATTACATTAATAATAGATGTATTTATTAGGTACACATCATTTTAATAGAAGTTGGTCCACTGTGACAGCAATTCAAAATGGGTAATTTTTCATAAATTAAAATTCCTTGCAGCAACTATAACTTCGTTTCAGTAAATTGAAATCCACAGACTTCCATAACAAAGTGCTAATTGTAACTTGGCTTTAAATGTTACATTTTGTATGCAAATTGGCCTGTGGGGAGTTATTATTTAGTATAACATTGTTAAGAACACTAACATTAGTTTGTAATTTGTTTGAAGTGGAATACCATTATTACTAATACATTACATATGACTTAGAGAAACAACATTGCTTTCCCATGAAAGATAAAAATCTTTTATCAGTCAAATTTGTTGAATGTTTTCTTTTTGTGCTCCGTGGGAAAACAAAGGGTGACCTGAGTCATAAAAAATGTATTGTGTTTTACGTTACATGAACAGAAGGAAAGTCAAAAGAACATGATGTAATCCTCAGGCATTAAAAGGCACAGGGCCTGATTCTGCAAATGTTTGGACAAATGAGGCACCGTTTGCAGGTGATTACTCTTTTTCTTTTTTTTTTTTAATTTCACACATGAAAGTCTAGAATAACTTACTCTTCTTCCAAAAACCAGACCAGAATTTCTGGTAGGATTTATTCGTAATGTGTGGAGTGTCTCAGTGATTTCCTTGCTGCATGTTTTATTTCCTGATTCAGTTGCTCAAAAACTGGCACTTTGATCTGACATAAAAAAGGTGCAATGTCCTGGACATCAAAGCTTCAAAGTTCTAAAAATGGTTTCATGAATATTGCCATCGGGTCTTAAGCATCCTTTGATATGATATCACTTTTTGTGTGTAATTACATTGTGTTTGACCCTTAAGGATAAAACAATACCTTCCTATAGGTACAGGAAGAGAAAAAGCAATAATCAAGGCCCCAACACTGCAATGGGAGCCCATTGTGAGGGTGAGTCCATGTTGTTTAACTGCCAATATACCCTTGTAGCAAAAAGAGACACTCAAATCATTGCTCTGAGTAAGGGGTGTTTACACAAACATGGCTCTCTCCCTGACTGACAATAGTAAAGATGCCAAATAATAATGGATCCCAACAGAAAACCTACCTATTTACATGAATTCAAAAGGTGTAACCCCATCATGTCAGAATTCTAACAAATACCTTCATCTTTTTACAGTAGGTCTCACTGCTTTAGGAAACTGAATTTGTAGGCATTTGTGAAAGCTATTCATGCCTGTCATGCTAGAGTCTGGGGTCCTCTCTGCCAAAGAGAAGAGACATGTGAGTTCAGAAGGGTAATTGATTTAAAAAATAAATCAGAAATTTCACACCAGGGTTAGGAAAAAGAAACTCCTTTTACATATCAGAAGATAGGACTTCCATTAATTTCACTGAAAATTACAAGCACTCTCATAACTTTTCAGCAGCTGTTGATTAATTGTTGAAGAAAAATAATGGGAGCCTGAGAGAATTTTGTTGATAGGAAGTTCACTTAGGTCAGCACATTTATTTGGAACACAGCTGGCCCTCGTAACCCTCCGCAAAACTTCAAGAACAGATCTATCCAATGAACTCACCCTTCTCTGCTAACCCTCTCAAATAGTGTCTTTTCTACTTCAGTAATGTAAGTGGACAGTTTACACATGTGTTTAAAACTTGAGGTTTCATTTTAAAGTAATTTAATCCAATATTTACAGTGTGAAAAATGCAGGTGAGACTTAGGAATGTAGATGAAAATAATAAATGAATTCCTGTCTGTGACAGTCATAATACAAACATTTAGATTACTCCATGGTTCTTATAGAAATATTTTCAAGTTTATTTTTTATTGATGTGTAATGCCTGACACTCAAATTGTGGTAAAATCGAAAATTTTTGGTTTACAGGAGCCTTTCAGGGTACTTGGAACCAGTTCAATTGGCTGTTCCTCCCTGTGGCTGCCTCTGACAGATATCACCATGTGAAAGGCAGGGTTCCCTGGCTTGCACTGAGCTGCCAATGGAGTGGGAGTGGGAAGTAAGTAGTTGCACTTCTCTCTTGTTTTCTAGCCCTTGACTGCCCCTGGATGGATCACCCCCAGATTTTTGGGTAGACACTAGGGGCCTTTCTCTGTTAGGGCCCCTTCTCATTGCCTCTTACTTCATTGTGTACCTGGATCCCCCACAGGACACAAATTCAGGCATCCCCCATGATATGGTGAGAGTACATGTTAATGTGCCCAGTGCAGGCTGATCAGAAAGATATGTATGTTAATGAGCACTCCTTTAAAATGAAACTGAAACCATTCTCTCATCATATGATGTATGAGCAAGGTGAAAATGAAAGACACAAAATGATCTCAGATTGCATCAGCAGACACCTACACACATATGCATACATGCACACTGCCAGATGAAAGAGGATGCTTAAAAAGTAATAGTAATAATACATCCTTCGAATAACAGGATGTATTTCCCTTCCCAGAAACAGACACTACATTTGTGAATATTACAAAGTTCATCCTTAGTTTTGTTTTGCTCCTTGCTTTTATCCGCAAAATGAGAAAGCTGGGCCATAGTTTGGATGAATTGTCATGACAGGTGAGGTCTGGTCCCTGGGCTGCGCTCAGCATCCCTGCTCCAGGACTTCAGGTTTTCAGTCGGTTCTGTCACCTGGAAACGGATGTGTGTGGAAAGACAATCAAACTCCATGTCAGAACAGGGAAGTAAAATAAATCAGAACAGTAAAAATCTTAATTTTTACTGGCCGTGCACATGTTGTCTGAAATAATAGGAGTTCCCTGTTTCTTAGCAACACCAAATGGGCTCAGACTGGAGGAAGTGCTGCTCACAGTCAGGGCAATGGTTGTGAGTTGAAGGAGCAAGATGTGAGTTCCTGATTTTTTTTCCTAATTCCATTGTTCTTGGTTCAACATTGTAAAAATAGATTGCTAGTCCCGCAGGAGCTATCAAGTGACCCAAACCTACAATATCCCTAAAAGTTATGCTAGAACCTTTTCTAAGTGGTAAAACAGCAAGGAAAATATCTGTCAGGAGAGCTTTGTCTCGGGAGACAAGAAGGGATCCAATGACAGGATGAAGAGTAGGACTACAAAGACAAGCAACGGTAGGCTAAATAGGGAGGGCAGAGAAAAAACAATATAGACTGCTTTCAAAAGCAAAAAAATAAAATAACAAGGTAAAGAAGAAACAAATTGCCATGAAGTAAATTGGCATGTCAGGAACACTCTGTAGAGTGCTTTTCTCTAAAAATACTTTGTAAATCAGTAGATAAAATGCCAAAAATTATCTGCATGCTGAATGGGCAATCTCAAGTCAGAAATCTTCATTGCTGTTAAAGCCAGCATCACTGTTAATCTGTGCTATCATCTTTCAATTGATGTGGATATCTAGTAATACACATGGCTTTCCAGGACATATTTTTTCTCCCTTTGGAAACTGGAAAGACCAGTTTCCTTATTCTCTTCGGTGGACTCTGAATACAGGAAATTAAAAGCTATGATCAAGTGTACATGGGTGTGCACGGGGAAAAAGTTTGTTGACAAAAACTAGATTTCATTTTACAGGATGAAGGATTAAATGTTTGCAAGATATCACTGATTTATAATATATCAGAATATTGTCTTTGACACTTGCCGTATCTATATATACAAAATATGTGTACAGATCTTCTAGTCTTGGCCATCAAAAGAACACTGGTTTGGGGTTTTTTTGACTTTAGAGTCAACACGCAAGGTGTACATACTTGATATATTTCATATTTAATTTTTTTTTTTTTTTTATTTGCAAACTTGAACAGGCAATGCAAGTCTGATTAAGTTGGCTGATACCCCCATTATCTGGACTGTAGATCCACGTTTTAGTTTTTCAAAGAAAATTCTGAATTTTAGGCACTGATGGATCTTTGCTAAATTGCTGGAAAAGCATTTTCTTGCACACTAGTCCAATCTGTCTCCTGCAGAACACATCATAATAGGATGAAAATTGCTTCTTACCTGTTGACCAGCTGAAAATTGCATCCATAGCTGCTTTCTCATGGAAGCTTCAGCAGCTTTCTCTTCTTTAGCAGCTAATTGAAATTCTCAGAAGAAATAAACCCCTCTTGAGTAGTCTGCAGAATGACTAATAAGGTATTACATGGTCCCTCCTTTTAGCATTCAATCAACTCCACTTCTCTGACTTTTACAGCAATCAGACTCTGTAGAATGAAGTTGTAGGACAAAAGTGAGTATTCTGAGGGAGTCTTGGTAATTTAGGGGAGATTGTTCTGCTTATTCCTGCGAGTTGCTTGTGTTGTACCAGACATTTAGTGAGTAAGATTTAATTGAGGGAAAAGCCTCTAATTGTCATTCATCTATCCTAAATTCAGGAAAGTCTCTCTCCAAATTTCTTTAGGTAATATATAAAAACATTTTCATCTAGTTTATGCCTACTTTTTGTCAAAAATGGATTTTTCTAGCATGCAAGAGGGAGAATAAGACATAGATGGTCATGATTTGTTTTTGTTTGTTTGAAGTACTCTGCCACTTTTTTCCAAGTGCAGAATTAGAGTGGAGGGAAGATATATTTAATTGCAAGTTACCAGAGGTCTGTGGCTTGGGAGTCACAGGGAGTTCTTTTGTAATGTTTGAATAAACATTCTGACAATAAGTCTGTTCAGTTTAGACTTTCTAGAAATGCAGAATGTCAAAGAGAGATGGTTGAGGAAAGCTGGAATATGTTAAAGTTTCAAGTTCAGGTGCAAAATATTGAAACTTCCTTTCAACAGTCTTTTGCCTCTTATTGCTCACTATTATTGCTCACTTAAAGGTATGCTCGAGCCCTGAGCTGCATGAAGGCAGTTGTGAGGCTCTGTACATCCCTTCCAAAAGTTATTTTTGCAACCTATATGTATGTTCAGGTAGGCTCCATATTTCACAATAATGGGCGTTGTGAGAAGTAACAACAAGTTTACATTGTTGCACTGCCCAGAATCATGTTAAAGGGAAAAATTAGGAATGGATTGGATTGGATGATGGTCCAGGCTGGCTCATTGTGTTTCTACATTACTTTGTTTCACCTTTTTTTCCTTAATTGCACAATATTGACACAGTGGGAGAGAGATGCAGAAGAAAGAAAGGCACAAGACTAAAACTTTAGTCATAGCTTTTCATATCGTTCTCAGTTGTTACCTAAAGATGTGAACTTTAATGACTTGGCAGCTAGAACCAAACTCACTTTCCAATCCATGGGATACCAAGAAATTACAGTTGCAATTGGAATTGTATCTGTAAAATCCTGTTATCCTCAAAGAGACATAGGGAAGGCATGTAACTGTAACTATACATTTCCATGAATACATCAATAATAATTTTTTGCAATGCTTTTGAATGTAGCCTCCTCTGGTCTTCTACATTATGCTTTACTCTTCTTCTACACAAATAGTGATCTAGCAAAAGCATTGAAAATAGAAATTTTTATTTATGCATAAAAATAGAATTGTTCCATGATTGTGGTATCTGAATAGCAGTGTTCATTTTGTATTTGCTTCTTTTTCCCCTCTCTGTTAGGATGTGAGAGTCTTTATCCTGTAATACACATGGAACACTTGGCTGGTCAAAAAACAGTTCACCCTCATCAAGAGCTTCTTTTGTTTCTTCATTTTTATCTTTTTGCTGTGTTGCTTGTTTACTCTGAAATACATGCAACTTGCCTGGGTGGTTAGAATGGAATTATAGATTTGTAGAATCATAAAATGGCTTGTGTTGGAAGGAACCCTAAAGATCATCTAGTTTCAATCCCCCTGCAGGGACACCTCCTTCTACACCAGGTTGCTCAAAGCCCATCCAAATTGCTCTTGACCATGTCCAGGTGTAAGGCATCCACAGATACTCTGGGCAACCTGTCCCAGTGCCTCACCACCCTCACAAGAAGGAACTTCTTTCTAACATCTAATCTCAACATACCTTCTTTCATTTTGAAATTTTCCCCCTTGTCCTATCACTATATGACCTTGTAAAAATTTTTAATCTGTCTTGTAGACTTCCTTCAGGTACTAGAAGGAATCTCTAGGATAAATCTTTAAAACCTTCAATAACAACATTAAATAAAGTGGAGTAATTCTACCACGAGGCATAAAAACATTCTTATTTCAGACACAGAACAGTATGTGAACATCTGACAATTTCTTCATATTAGGTGTTTGCTGTTAAATTATTTTTTATGTAATATATTTTCAAATCACTTAATATTTAGGAGAGAAGAATATTAAAATAGTAAGGTTTGCATAGAAAACATAATTGCTTTGCTAAGAGAAATGCTGGTAATTCTCTGCTTATGTATTTATATGGGGCAGAGTGCATGTATTCTGTGGTGGTGAGAGCTCAGTAAGATCAATATATGGTCTTCCTGCTACATCCCAAATTTTTCAAGAATCCTGATCCAAGTATTAAGCAGAAACAATCATCACTCTTGTGCCATCAGCACTGCTCTGGTAACTCACTTTGAGGTTCACAAAAAGATGCAAGCAATATACATTCATTCCTATTACTAAAGAGTTCAAAGTATTACCTCTGAAGAACACCAGTGTAAGCCTGTTGGTACTGTGTGACCTGGCAGGGATTTCCATGTTTCTTTCTCTGATATCTTCAAAGATGATGGTTTCATTTCCACTACAAAGTTGTATTCATGCCAAAAAATTCTTCCATAATCAACACATTTTTAATTTTTATGTTTGTCACCAAAATCAACCAACCAACCAACCAAAACCAAACCTCCCCAAAACCCACGAAGCGAACAGAAAAAAAGAAAAAAAGAAAAAAAAAAAGTAAATTCATAAGGAAGTTTACAACACTGCTGTTAACATGGAATATTAGGCAGAATTCTATTCAAATGCCTAAAGGTTAATACAGGTCTCAAAAGCTGAGGCAAAGCTTCCTGATGGTGCTCTTCATGGTTTGCAAAATGTATCTTACTTCTCTAAAGAAATATAGGAGACATAAGGGAGAGTTTCCCAGCACTGTGTACTTCTGACTATTTGTATCAGTGTATTGCCACATCCATGTCAATAGTTCAGTTACTCACTGGTCTCTGAGTGCTATATGTCCCCCTCTGCACAGAGTGCAGGATGAGAAGAGATGGTTACATCTGAGACATCATGGTCTTGGTCTTGGACGAATGGTGACCACCATGCACACTTACATCTAGAAGTACAGTTAAAAGGTGATAAACTGAGTCTTCTAAATAGGTCACTTCAAAACCAATTTCTAGGGAAGAAAAGAAAACGTTTTGCCTTCTGCAAATGACTATTATTTTGTCAAATCAAAACTGTTTACTCAAAACTCTTTACTCAAGTAATTTCAGCTATGCAATTGTTCACAAGTCTCTCCCCTATATTTCATTAATAAGAAAAATATACTTTTTTTCAAGTCCCTTTATTGTCAGGTAAGAGCAAAAGTATTCTCATTCAAATTTACTAGAAATAGAAACAAGTGAAAGATGTTAGCAGTTATAAATGGAGGCATTGAGTTTTCCAGCGCTCACTAACACAACGTTTGCCGGTGGTACAGTAGTACCAATAAACTTCCACACCCACTAAATCTCTCTGCATCTGTATTTTGTGATGTCCTTCTAGCTATGCACAACATCCTCTTTTCTATGGTCTGTTTGGTAGTGTGTGGGAGAAATTGTTTAACCCTGCTTTCCCAGGAATTAATGAATTATCTGTGAAAAAGCAAGGTCTTGAGGTTTTAAAGTTTGAGGTTTTTTTTGGTTGTTGTTGTTGTTTTTGTTGTTTTTGTTGTTTTTGCTTTCCTTTTAGCTTTTTGGTTTGTTTTAAATCCCTTCGTGAATTAAGGAGGGTTTGTTTACCCTTTACATAATTAGGCTTGTGTGCAGGGGCAAAAGGGAACCATCAATTTCCTTGGTCATCTTTCTCCAGGCTGTAGTGGCTGATTCATCGTTGCAGGCTGCAGTCTGGTGACACTGGTCCCCACCATCCCTGCTCTGAGTTTGCTTTCAGAAGAAGATTAATCAGTGCAGAGGGTCAGAGCAAGTCAATTGTGAGAAACACTCTCAGGAGCTGGAGTGCACTTGTGGGAGGCTCCCACCACCCTAACCATGAGGGCAAAGAAACTTTATTTGGTAATTCTTGCATTCATCTAAAGGCTACTTTTTGATGTAAGAACATCAAAATGTATCTCTAAATTAGTGTCATCCACATTCAGAGCAGAGTAAGGCAGTGTGCAAATTGCTGCACTATCTTTCTCTCACAGGTTTATATCTACCTCATTACGTCCCTTTTCCCCTTCTAATTAAAACATGTGAGACATTTTAAAACAGTCTATTTATAACATGACAAAGTTGCTTTCAAAGTAATTTTCTTTTATTTAGTGTTTGATCCCTGATTTCATGCATTTTTCCTCCATCTGGCAGTTGTCACTAAGGCAGATGGCCACCAGCTGGGAGGGCAATGTAAGTATCTCCCTCTAGATCTGCTGCCAGAGCTGCTCAGTAAATGCAATGTGAAGGAAAACTGTGTCAGTCTATTACCCATGCAATGAGCTCACTTACTGACTTGTCACCACTTCAGGTTCTGATGATGAAATTCCGTTCTGAAGCTGGAAGCTAGGAGAGGGCTTTATTCATTAGGGCAAGGGAAATGTGTTCCTTTATTTTCCTTTATTTATTTATTTATTTATTTATTTATTTTTAAATTTCCTTCCTTTCTTCTTCTCCTGTGTCTTTAGCCCCTCCCTAGGCCTGCAACTCTGAACACCACATCTGCTTCTACTGGTTTTGTAAATAAATACTTGGGCAGGTTTCCTAGTCTTCATGTTTACCTCGAGCCAATGATATGGCTATAAATAGGCCTGAATAAAAAGAAGCCTAAATTTCCAGTGTCTTTAGCAAAGTTAATGACACCTGAGTGAGTTTGCCACCTTGGTAAGCTCAGTCTGCTCTAATTAACACACTTATTTGGAAGCAAAGGGTTGATATATCACTTATAATGTGTAATGAAAAAACATTGAAGGAGTCACCATGGTAGGTGATTTGGTCTGGCTAAGCAGAAAGGGATGCATCTAGAGAAAGTAAAAACCTCACAGGTCAAGACTTCCCTTTAATTTTTTTTTTTACTTCACTGAAGAAGAAACCTTCATTTTTCTAATTTTCTAATATATGGGTCACTAATAACAATAGGGAAAGAGAACACATATAACTCCTATCCTCTGGGAGACAATTGTGGAAGGGCTACTTAAAAAGAGTAGCAACTCTAGGTGTCAAGGGTTCCTGAAGAGCTTAGGAGCAGGAATTTCCCAAACCTATACAGGTGCTTGGAGTAGGCATAAAATCTTAAAGATAGAGCTGGTAACAAGTATTTTTTTTTTTCCTATTTAACAAAATTCATCAAGTTATCAGCAGTTTCTGGCATGTTGTAAACATTCATACATTTTTTTTAAAAGAAAGCTGGGAAACTTTGAAATTCTACATTTTCATATACCATAGTTTTAATATTTAAATATAGCTTACCTTGCTTTTACTGCAAAAATAAGCTTAAACAAGAACATAAGGGATCTATTTTTCTTTCACTAGAAACTTTTGTAGAAAACATGGACATTTTTAGGGGCTTATTAAAAACAAAATTAAACTGAAAGTGTTTCCAGGAAATATTTCAGTTTTTTAAAATCAGCATTTTCAAATCGTCAGTTTCAGCTTAAGGTTTTTGTAGCATAGTAAATGTTTTTCAGAGAACTGTTATAAATGTCATACAAAATATTCACCTCTGCCAGGATATGTAAGGATGATCCTCTGTGTATAAGAACATTTTCCCCCTTGGGTAATCAAAACCTAACACTGATAGGCAAAGAGCCCTGGGAATCAAATTCACTCCAGCAATTATGAATAATACTTTAAATATCCAAATCTTTTGCAATTTCAGTGAAAAATTTCCTCACCCTATCATTACACTGAAATAAGTAAATATAGTTTTAAGTTACATACCACTCATTAGTTACATACCACCCATTATCCACTAGAACAAAGATCATCTGGTTAAGTGCCTGAGGATATAAAGGAAAACTTAAGGTTTCAGGTAACTTTGCATATATTAATTACCAAAATGTGTTTGAATCGCTGAACCACTAAATACAAGGTTTACTTTCCAGGAGTGGGTATTGCTTTGTTCTCTGTTTACTTTGGCTCGCACTAAAGAAAAAAAACTCCACAGATAGTTTTCTCTGATCTCATCTATTAAAAAAAAGTTCTTTTTTTTTTTCTTGAATGAGTACCCCTTTGATATTAAAGCTTGTTATAAATTTAAACAAAGATATATTTTTCTATTTTTTATTTTCAGCAGACTATGGAACAAACAACTGCCTCAGTTTTCCTTGCCCATAAAATCACTGGTGAGAATAAAATAAATGTGTAGCTCAAAGAAGATTGCTCAACTGACATGCACAGTAGAAGGGTTAAGTTAGTAAATATTTAATCTATGGAGTAATTAATGATTTCAGGATAAATCATTCTCTAGCTAAAATACACTGACTTAAAATACAGTAGAAAAAAGGCTTCCAATTTTCTGCACACTATTTTAGTATTGCAAATAAATTTCAGTATTTCTCATTATATTGCATATTTCCAGCATTCCAATGACCATTTCTGGGTTGCACTTTTGGTTAGATTTAATTTTAATTTTTTTGAGGCACATGCTTTTAGAATCTGCCTTCATTTCTTCATATACCATCTTTTTTTTTTTTTTTTTTTTTGGACTGGAGTTCTTAAAAATGTGGTAAGTGCATTTGGCCAGCTGCCTTTGTTTTTCATATGCAAACACAGAGCTGTGGGCACGTTACACCTTTTCTTATGCTTTTGATTCTTCAGAACAAAGCACGAGGGCTCTCACATTAAGGAACGCAGGACTCTGCATTGTAGAATTACACTATTGATTAAAGAAGCCAGGATAAATTCACAGTGGAGGAAGTAGCAATGTTATTTACAAAGTAAAGTGGATTAATTCCAGCTAAGAGGTCTACAGACTGTAACTGAGAATGTTTGAAGATGGTTAAAGCATGAAAAGACACTGGTATAATGACATTCTGCCCGTCAGCCAAAAGGTGGTTACACTGATGTTTTACTGCAAGATGCCAAAATAAATATCAAGCTGTGTAGTTTGTGGGCTTTGGTATTTCTAGAACAAAGAAATCTCAAACTTTGTGGATAAGTCATGGTTCTTGTGGTAGAAAGTGATAATTGTTTAAAAGCCTAATTTCTTATTTGCTATCACTGTTTGGAAATCACAACATTTTTTTTTTTTTTTTTTTTTTTTTTTTTTTTTTTTTTTTTTTGCAAGACACTTCATATGTAGAAATGTCAATAGATGAAGATTGACAGGAGGCTTTCCAAGTATCTCAATGTGATATCCCTCCACCTACCACGTACATGCAAATAGGAATGCACCATTGGAAAAGCAGAAGAGAGGCTTGAATTTTTCTCCCAGTTTTCAATTCATGTCATAAACTATGGGAGATTTATAGAGCAAATGAAAAAGGGGCCAGCACCAACGTAACATAGCATGCATAATTTTCCTCACCAATTAATTAAGAAAACTTTTGATTTTTGGGGAACTCAAGACTAATATTCAAAATCTCTTGATTCAGAATTTTCAAGACTGCAAAGTGAATAAGCTTGTATTTTCTACTCATTGAAGATAGCAGAATGTGCTAGCAGTACTTTGAAGGTAGCAATTCTTAGTTCTCTGCTTTGCATCCTCAAAGTTGTTATTAAAATTTCTTTACGCTGTATCACAGTAGGAGGTGTTACAGGAGGCGTTACTGAAGTCTATAAAATTAGGAGAACTCAAAAAAAAAATGCAAGATCCAAATGTTTTTGAAAAAGTTATCTAAAGTGTTCCCTCAAGTAACACTACTCACACTGACCGGTCCTGTTTGTGTAAGGTATCATTTACAACATCCAAAAGTTCACAAACAATGTAAAAAATGATTTTAAAATTTGTCAAAAAGAAATGTATTGGAGTTTTTCTCCCCTTGCTATAAAGTGGGTCACAAGTTTCCATGTAATATCTCTCTAGTAGTTGAAAGTAATCTGATAAGGTTAGTCCGACCACCCGCTCTAGCAGGGTGGAGGAAGACGTTTTTTAGAATTATGGGAAAGGTATAAAAGGGAAAAACACCAGAGAATTTCAAAGAGGGTAAGACATCTTTTGCAGCATCTATTGCCAGCTGAACCTTAGTTTCTGCAGTAAACTTAGGAAGCTATACCCACCTAAACTTTTGACAGTTAAAGTGAGTTAAAGAGTTAATGTTTAAAAAACTCTGAAGAAATGTTGGTTTTACTGATGTTTTTCTACTGTGGAGATTTATTTGCGATTGATGGAGAGGCGGGAAGACTGATTTTGGTGATCAGGATTCAATTTTACTCAGGTTTTCCAAGAGCTTGTATACCATCTCAGTAAGGTTAATAATTTCTACTACAATAATTAGGTTAAAAGATCATATAAGCAACTTATGCATTTTACAACATCTTTATCATAGGGGGTTGATTTAATCTCTCCTCTTCCCATAAACAGGTTTAATCCCATCTTTTTATAATCTCAAAATTCTGTTTGTCCTTGCCATGGCATCCTAGTCATCAGACTATCAGACTAGCTATGCTAATTAAGTCTGTCTTGCTCTCTGTCTTGTGTATTCCCACAGAGACTAAGTTATAAATGTTTTTTAGAGGATGGTTTTGGAAAATTGAGCTCACCCTCTATTTTAATCTATAAAAGGATCTACAGCCCTTAACCTTTTGTAAACTATAGATACAGGAAGTTGTGTGCAGGGCCTGCTTCTGGCTGACAGCATCTGAGTGGCTTCACTGAGCCCATAAGGCAACCCTTTTGTCAGTTAACAGGGAATTCAAGAAAGGGTTGGATGATACAGCTAACACTGTCCTGTGACTACAATTGCTGGTTAATGTGTGTAAAAGTCACATCATCAGGAAATGATCATATGGAAATGCAGACTCTATCAAGATAAAAAATTGCTGCTGCCTTCTCCTGCATTGCTGTGCTGCAACCTGCTTTCCAGAAGGGTTTTTCAGGAAGTGAAAAGAAAACACATCTGTAAAATCACATCTATTATTGTGGGCAGCAAATAATTTTATTTAAATGTCCTTCCTCAGAACTTCTTTTTCCCTATTTATCTACAATGTGTCCTGGCTCCAGGCACCGAGAAGCCTGAATTGAGACTGAAATGTTCTCTGTTCACTGTATTTATTTTCTGTTTAAAACAGAATTTGTTTTCAGACATTAAATCATATTGAAGACTTTCCCCAACTTATTAAGATATATTCCATGGTTAGTGATGTTAAATGGGAAAAAGTTTTGGAGATTCCAACAGTGTATGATTACCTTTTAATATTTAGTAGGAAAAATTACCATTTCTCTATCCTTTCTAATGAAGATGTAGGTGTACAAACTTGAATATCTATCAGAATAGGAAAATAACCTGATAGTTCTACAACACTCTTGAGATTGATTTTCACTTCTTATAATGGATTTTCTGGACAATTTTGAGTCTGTCATCTACTTATGGACTCTGTTCCTGACTCTGAAATCAACCCCTAAGCCAAGCACAGCTCTTAACTGAAAAAAGTACTATCAACCACAGCTGCATCACAGAACATACAGCACAAGATCATGGAGGGATTGTGGCACTCTTAGCTTCCCAAATCTCTTAAATCAGCGACTGAGTGGTTGGAAAAACTGCTGCTAGAGTGCATACATATGGTGTGTACATGCAGTTTCAAGCAAATTAATGCGTTTCCATGTTAAATGCTTGTGTGAAATTACCTTGCTCTTGGTTTTTGAAGATTTTATAAGATTCAAGATTTCTAAATGAACAAAGACTTAAATTTGTCTTAATTGTTTTGTTGGTTGGGTTTTTTTTTAAATTAACTGTTATTATGATTATTTTGTAGACTCAATTATCATTGCAAGTAGGCAAGTCTGCCTATTTTGGCAGAAGGTTCACTATGTTTCTGTGGCAGAACCACAGAATTGGTTAAACTGCTGAATTGTGTTTTTGCACTTTGATGTTTCTGATCTTTTCTTTCATCACCCTTTCTTGTAAATGAAGCCATACCATGTTTTCTTTTGAGTTATACAAACAGCTATGTATTCGGCCAATTCTCATATTTACTATGTGGAACTCAGCTGTGAGGCAGACACTAACAACCCATTGAAGAAGGAGTAATCAATTTCATAATTTATTTTATTAGTTTGATTATCTTGTATATCACTACATAGACTGATTTACTATTTAAACTTATATAATGACAGGAATTCACAACTTACATTAAAAAAAATGATTCTTGCTTCACAGTCTATCTAAATTCCTATTAAATAAGGATGCCCAATATTACACAAAGTGCTTGTGTAGGACTGTAAGGATTATGTGCAAAGGAAATGCATCAATTAAAAGAAATTAATCCTCAGGAAACAGTGACAGCCAGCTGCCATTTCAGTCTGGAAGCTGGGTGCCAGGAGGACACTAGGGCTGGTCATGCCCACGCTGACTGCCACCATCATGCAGGGCCTGAGCACAGGGGACAGAGATAAGGGCCAGGAGCAAGTCCATCAACAGCCCTGACACTTTTAGAGAGCAATGAGCCAGGGCAGGGTCCATGCAGCAAGGACCCTTCAGGAAGAGACAGACATGGGACTGGATACTGGCACCACTACAGCACTGCTGAAGTTGTGACTAATGGCATCAATACAAAATGGAGCCTTGGACCATGGTCAGGGCAGGAAGGAGCCCTGGGCAGTTTAGGCAGGAACAGGAAGGTCCTCAGGATCCTTCCTAACACGTCTTTAGGCATTAAAAAAAAAAAAAA
>VXBN01016493.1:537446-557984 GCA_013397395.1 Sinosuthora webbiana | reverse complement strand
AAAAAAAAAAAAGGAAATAATAATTTTCTTACTTTTCTCACTGAAAAAGGAGAACAAGCACATTCTGCAGTTTGTTTGAGGAAAGAGATTTTTCACTGCAAAATTAAATGCAGCTTTTTCAGATGTGTGTCTAATGTTCAGTCACCCATGTGTATGTTTCACTGATTCTTGGATCATTACAAAAATAATTCATTTGCCCTACCTTTGGCTAGGGGTACATTCCAGAGGGAGATTTAGTTTCCTCATGGTGGAAAAAAACTTTTCATTCTAAATGGAGCTCAGTTTTAAAATAGGTTTCCTTGGGCAAGTTAATGGAAATCTTTCTGAGGAAAAGTTCCTTTTCTGCCAAGGCAGAAGCTGTCCGAGTTTTGTCTGAACCCAAAAGCAATTGAAAAGATCATTTAAAAGGATGGATTAAGCTGCTGGTTTGGGTCATGGCTGCAGATCTTTAACTGAGCCCCAGCTTGCAATATGCGTTACAGTTTGGGCTAGCTGTGGAGGAGAGACAAAGTGTGAACATGCAGTTGAAGAGGGAGCACCAAAAGAAGGGGTGAGGTGAGAAATGTTTTTCTGGGCCACATTGTAGTCTGGGCCACGTCTGTAGGTCCTTGGCAAAGACTGAATCAAAATATATGTTAATGTCTAGGGTGTGCTCCAGTTTTGTTTGTGCTGTCAAAAAGCTGCTAAAGCAAGGGAAGGTGACAAAAAGACATCTCCCCTGAACGCTGTGCCCTAGAAGGCAGGCGTCAACTGAGACTAAACCCAAGGCCACGATTAATGCTGGGAATATGGTTAGACACAAAAACTTAGACCTTCAGTGGGAGGTGGGTGTCAAAGAAGCAGATAAAGATAGTTAAGATGAAGATAGGTTTCTCCCCAAAGGACTTTTTTAACTGGACCATGGCTGAGAGTCCTTGGCTAGTGATCAGTTTGAGTCCTAAGGTGAAATTCAGGCTTAGGATTGAAAAAGACTTAAGATGCAGCTGATGTGGGACCTTCAAAGGGAAAGTTAGTATTATTGAGGGGTTTCTCTCACGAAAACCATTTTCTCCGTGTCATTTGTGAGAGTACCTTCCTAAGGCTCAAACAAGGCCAAAAGAGTCATTTAGAGATGAGTCTGAAAAAGAGACAAATCCTGGATCATGACTTGAAGGGCTCCAACACAGACCATTCATGTGGGACTGCAAAGGGTCTGCCAAAGTATACTGAAGGAGTTTTCCCGTGAGATCTCTTCTGGTACAAAGTTGAAGGTCTTTGGCTAAGGGTCATCTCAGCCCTACCTTTGTGAATAAGGTTATGGTGGGTATGGGAGAGAGACAACCAGTAGAGTTTAAATTGGGATTGGAGCAACGAAGGGAAAAGGTAGATTGCAGAAGAGAAAAGAAATAAAGATTCTCCCCTTGAAACTTTTTAATCTGGGTTGCGACAGGTCTAGATTTTGTTTTGGAAATGTTACAAAGTCTTTTTATTGATTACCTCATGTGTTTGTAAGTATAATCTTACTTTCACCTGTTCTTTAAATATGTGAGCTCCCTGAGTTTCCTTAATTCATTAAATTTTTCCATAATTTAATCTTGGAGTCCTAAATAAATAAATAAAAATGCTGACAACTACTGTGGTTGTGGAATTTTGATGACTGCCTATATATTTAAGGAAATACTTTGTCTGCCTTTGAAACATTTTTTAAAGTCCCTTTTCACTGCGGATGATCTTAGAGATCTCGTCACAGTAAGGCTCTCTATATCTATGAATACCTGTCCTAAAGAAATCTTTACAACTGAGATATTGAGGTATACAGTGGCATCAAAATTTCATAAAGAAAACTCCTTGAGGAAAGTTAGCAGAAATAGGTAATACAGGCTAATATTCTCAAAGTACCTTCTCTCTTGCAGAATATCTGTGCCACGGTCATAGATCAATTGTTTTTTTTATATTATACAACTAATTGTAAATCAGTAGTCCATCATGCTAGGTGTAGGTGAATTGGTAATGTTTTCCTCTTTTTACTTAATAAATGTGCTTATATGAACCCTTTATGCTACATGCTTTTACAGAGCCACACTCAGAAGCTAAGGAGAACACAGACACTTAAACAGGAGTTAAAGAACATTCTCTTTCATTGTAACTCTACTGGCTAATCAGAAGACACAATGGTCTATATTACAAAGGAAGTATTATGATTATACAAACAGTTCAGGATATTAGCCACCTCAGCTAAAATAACCCTTAGCTATAGATGATGTTTGGATTAGCAAAACATTTTCCTGCCTTTGTGTTGCTTTGACTCAAATGCAGGACTAGGTCAACACCTTGTTAACTACCTCCACCTGCATCAAGTCTGGAGTTATTTTCTTTAACAAGTGGGTTCATTACAGCAGGAAAAAATAAAAAAAGATCAGGCATAGATATGTATTCTAGTTGTATGAAAATGTCCAAAATAAAAACTTTCGTAATATTTAGATTTTGGGTAACATGAATGCTTACTGTACCATATCATCTCAGTATTATACAGGTAGGTTATCATCACCCTGCTGGACATTGTTTAACAGAGAGGACCAAGCTGAGCTGTCACCAATAAAGAGAAAATGCAGAATTCACTATGCGGGCTTTTTGGTGCATTTTATACAATGCATGTCACACAGCTTTTCAATCAAATGCAGGCACTGGAACCAGTACAACAAACCACTGAATCTGTATTTATGAATTTGAATCAGTACACAAGAAGCCTTTTGTTCTTAAACACATGTATATAATGAGTATAGATGTCCTCAACAACAGTAAATAATGATCAATCTCTTTTGTGATTGAAATTCTACTAGATTAAAGATCAATCTACTGATTAATTTCATAATTTTTGCCCCTCAAAACTAAGAACGACCAATCTATTCCTCCTGTCCTGTAACACATAGTTTAACCTGCCCCTAGACTACATCAGACCCTGAGCAGAGTACATTTAACTGTTATGTTCAGTGTAATTCATGCACTTTTTAAAAACAGGCTTCTGACACTGTACCCACAAACATTTTTCTGTTTGGCTTTTTTGCTTTTCTCCTCTTTCATTTCCAAAAATACTATTCTGGATGTTAGGCAAAGGCCTTCAACCTCAGCGAGGTAGAGCAAAGAGTAGGACTTTTAGAACCCCTAAACAGATCCTGGTGGCCATAAAGCCATTCCTTTTCTTCATTCCAAGTTGAACACAGTTTGGTTTTAAGAGATGAATGTAAATGTACTCTTTGCAGTGAAACCACCCTTCACCTAGCTGTAAGAAGAAATCTCCACTTGTTGATTCAGCCATTACTGATACATGAACTGCTCTTATATGTGACGGAATTGGCTGGCACTCTGCCAGCAAGTGCTAGATTTGTTCATGTTTGTGTATCTGCCTTGACTTCAAAGTGTGAGCAGTGTAAAACAGAGCACTTCATGGATTTATGTAATTTTTCCCTTCATGTCACATGATTAGCACTCCAACATGTTTCCCATAGCTGTACTTTGGGAATCACAAATATTTTTGCAGTGTTTCTCAGAACTAAGTGTGTATAATTGTATAATAAGCATTAGAGAGAGGCTTACATATAAAAACACAGACATCAGTTGAATTTTAAATTCTGCTTCATTTCAATCTATAATTCACTCATTAATTGAGTAAGGAATATAAATAAAGGATTAATATTGCCAGGATTAATAACTGGGTATATTGTAAAAAGATGACATTAAATGAGTCCTGGTTCCTTAAGGTAGCTGTTTGAGTAACATGGCTTCTGGTTGCAGTTATTTCCAAATGTTCTGTACAAAGAGCAGGGATTTTGTGAATCTGATGAAGTTTTCGAATCACAGCAAGAAGGATATGTAGTTTTGATGCAGAGATTGCCTGACTTGTATTTAGAAAACATCAAGGGTGTAATTTTATTAGCAGTGCAATATGTAAAATAGCTAAAGTAAAATAGTCTTTTGGTTACTTAGAGGTTTCCTATTGAAAAGGAGACAAGACCATATAGAAAGGGCTTGGTTTGAATGAAAATGATTCCATTTGCTTCCTTGTAAATGGGGCAGTAATTATAAAATCCTTTGTAGGAAGTAACCAAGTAACCAACCTGAAGTAACCTAGTAAAAATTGAATAAATCATTGTTACAGTGTACTCAGAGGTCATGAGGAGCGTTAAACATACAAGGGATGCAGGCTTAGACCTTTAACATTTAAAATCTACACCTGTCAAACGAAGAAATTCCTTCATTTTGGATTAATTTTAAAGCAAGTTTTTAATCTCTCACTCTTTAAAAGATGTATTTTAACATGTGTTCCAGTGAGATATATGAAATCTCACATATTTATTTTAAGCCTAACTTATTTAAATTGCTTCAGCTAGTCCTGTAAATAGAAATTGCCTTTTTTAGACTAAAACCTATGGAAAAATTTTAGAAAAGCAAGGAAGGTTATAGGAAAGAGAAGGGATATGTCTTTTATATATGCATATTGAATTATCTCATTAAATTTCATGTTCCTTTCAATTTTTATCCTGCCTTCCCAAAAACAGTATTTCCTGCAGTGTGTTTTTTTAGTGTTTATATTTTTTTTATTTTATTTTTTTTAAAATTTTTTTGATAGAACATGCAAGTATAGCGTACATTTGCAGCCACGGTCAGGATTTATGGTGTTCTGTGAAGATCAGTTCCTCAAAAATAAGTGCAAGAGAGACAGGATTTTTTTTTCTTTTCGAGTGTATGAAGAGGATAATGGTATGCTTCCAAACTACTACTTCTATGGAAAAGCATAAAAGACTGCTCTAGAGATGCATGAGGATTACATATACAGCAGTTGCAATCAGAATGATACAAAAATTTTGTGCACAAAGTTATTTTTTACCTCTGTAAAGCCGCATTGGTAAACAGAGTAGTTTGATATTTAGGGAAACTTTGAAAAGTGTTAGCTAGAATACAGTATTATAAAGATGACAAGACATTTTAGCATCCATTCTCAAAAAGTGGATGCTTAGGGGCAAGTCATAGAGAGAGCAAAGAGACAATGATTTCTTTTTCAATATTCTCACAGTTTTCAACATTTACCTGCACAGTGAACCTTTGAATTAGAGATTTAGTAGTTACAAAACTTCAGTTCTTCTGATGTGCACTTTTAAAATGATCCCTTGTAGACAAATATTCAGCCTCCACAAAGTTCTTTTGGCAAGGAGTTACCTAGTCCATATTTAAGGTCATCATCATTTTATAAGTAGTTCTCATCTTCCTTTTTCACTATTTAAACTGATTTCTTAGGTTTAAGATGAGTTCATTAATGAGTTTGGCATCTTAATGAGTTAGGAGAAAAAAAACCCAAACAAAATATATACCAAAATGAAACCAATGTCCTTAAAAGAAGTGTGTAGGCCCCCTCTCCATTACCTCACATGGATAGTAGACACCTTGGCCTGTGGTAAACAATGGCAATATCAGTAGGGAACTGACTGTTTTCTCATGACTTCAAGCTGCTTTTATGTGGAAAAAGAAATTTCAAGACCCAGGTAAATATATCTCAGACACAGGGTGCTAACGCAGACATCTAACCAAATGGCTACTGAGGGTCTCTTTATCAGGTACTTCACTTATACAGTTGTCAGTGAGACTTAGGATCTTTAGAAGGACTAAACCTTTTACATATACATGTAATATATAAGCAGATGAGATTTTCCTGCCTTCAAAATCACTTAATATATCCTCATTGCCTTTAAAGGGAATTTGAAACCTTGCTTTACTTGTGACTCAGATGTACCTGGGCAAGCAGGGTGTTTAAATTAAGATAGCTGATTTAACCCTTTCAGTTTTTTTTTTTCAGACTCAAATTATATGAAAGAGAAAGAAGGATCTTGACTCTCCAGAGCTGAGCTATCGGTGAATGGTTCTTACATATAACATTAATAATTATATTACATTAATAATTATAATTCTTATATATTACATTGATAACTTAAAAATAATTTTCATTATTAAAAATAGAAGGTTCTGAAGTCCTTTTATTGTTATGAGGAGTAAAAATTTCATACTTTTGTAAAATATTGCTCTGGATCAGGTGGTGATGGAGGATCTGTAACAAGTTCCTTGGCACTTTCTATGCAATTCTCATAACCAATCTTTATTTGTCACTGAAGAATGAGGTGCTAAAAATGTATAATTAATATGTACACCTTTAGAAGTGGTTTTACATGCTTGCTATGTTTTCTGGCAATATAACTTATGCCATTGATATTCACTGGATGTTATGAGCAAGTGAAATCTTCAAAACTTCTTTTTAAAATTGTATTTCCAAATAGATAATGGAAATTTTGGATTTTAAAAAGATGCTTCCCTCATTTATTGATTAGATAGTTATTTTAAGGCCTATACTTTTCCCCTTCCATGTGAACATAATTAAAATACGGCTCAAGGGATTTTTTTAGACATGCCAAAAATTTCACCTTTAGTCAGAGGCCAACTGTGACAAATCATGGCTATTTACACCAAGCTTATCGGGTCATCAGTAGGGATCAGTCGTAGGTAACTTTCAGTCTCTGCTGCTGGAATTAAAGGAACACTTGGATTTAATCATTCAGACCAAAAAAAAGAATGATGGAACTGGCTCCACAGTTGTGTGCTGTGGTTCATTATAAAATAGCTTTCAGAACTTGAGTGTCAATATACCAGACACTTAAGACTAACACTTCCGATAAAAGATGTATAATGACTCATATAAATGATGGACTGGTACTTGTGATAATGTTTCTCTAATGGCACGCACTGATGAGATTAACACCTATTCTTAAAACTGATTGCACACTGCATAGCCAAATACGAATTTCTTTTTCCTCTGAGGGAAGGAAAAAAAGAAAAGAAAAATCAAATGATATGAGCATTCTCATAAGAACATATGGGTTTTGAGAAGAACAGATTCCTTGGTAAAGAAAAAGAAACATGTGCTCCAGTATAATGCAGCAGGGGGAGTACTTGCTTGGAAAATCATAGATTGTTCTTCACAGCTGTGATGACCAAATGTCTTGGGTTTTGTAACTGAAAGAATGTTATTCTATTCCACCTGTTGGGGCCGAGTGGGTCAATTTTACTTATCAGATGGTGGAGTGTTGCTTATCTCTTTCATTGTTATACTACCCCCATGGGGATATCTTCTGCTAATGGACCATTAAAGTTCACCAATGACATGACACATTACATCATACTATTGTAAGATGCTCCACCCAGGGAGGAGGAGCCAAACCATCTTCACCTAGATAAAAAGGAGCCACAAGTGCCACCAGGTATCCAGTTTTCCACCGGATCCCTGGAGGAAGATCGGACCCATCTCACCATTACTCGACCCTTTCTTCAATGGGACCATCTCTACTCCAACAAAACCACATCTGCTGCTCCAGGAGGGCTTACTTTGTTCTGCTTCCAACACCCTGACTAACAGGGCATCAGGTTGTATTTCTGACTCTGTCAGGGTTTTCTAGGATTCTTGTTTGTTTGTTGCTTGCTTATTCTTCTGTACTACAGCATTTGTATTGTTTTTTATATCCCTAGTAAAGAACTGTTATACTTATTCTCAAAATCTTTGCCTGACAGCCTTTTAATTGCAAATTTATAATAATTTGGAAAAGGGGGGAGGGGCTTACATTCCAAGGGAGACTCCAACCTTCCCTGGCAGATACCTGTCTATCTAAACCAAGACACCAAATCAAACCTACAATTTAAGCTTTGCAGTAACTTTCCAAGCAATCACTCTGCCTGACCATCAGCCAGACATGCAGTTCTACATGGTGAAATAGTTCCATCAGGGAGAATAGGGGGATCTCCCTTCAACAGCCAATCCAAGAGAGATGTCCTCTGAGATACAAAGGATCTTTGTTCAGCTCTCTACTCTGGATTAATACAAAGAGCTGTTGCCCACACACCAGCCAAATGCCCTTTGCTATGGCACATTTTTAAGTGCATAAGAGCTGTATGACTTTAATGGCTTTGCATTTCATGCTGTCAAGGTTTTACTTCAATACAGACTAAAAAATCTTAATTTTTTAAAGTTTTCCATCCATGAAAATTAATTTCCTACTTTTCAGGATTTTTTTTTTTGTTTGTTTCTCTTGGGCAATGATTATTGGGATGATGATTCCCAGTTAAGTCTTCATTCAAAACTAGAATAAAGTATCTGGTAATACGGTATCCAGGGGAGCCGAACACTAAGCATGGCATCAGACATGAGAACTGGAGATGTGAGGCATGAGGACTAAAATCTAGTCTAGCAATTGTTTGCTAAGTACAATTTCTCTAGTGAATACAATTAAGAATATCCCTGTAAGTGATTGTAGTTTGCTGCCATTCACAAATATTTGTTAGAAGACTGTAAATTAGGCAGCTGAGTTAAAAGCCTGAATGAGGCAGAATAATCAGAAAGTAGTAAATATGAATACCCCTCTTCTGTGCCACTGCTATCCCTTAAAATACAGGAGTTTAACTGCTATATTAAAGAAAGAATAAAATGGTGATAGAGTAGTGGAGTGGGTAGGAAAAGAGCCCAAAAAAGGAGATTAGAAAGAATACAGATTGCATTCTAGAAACAAGAGCCTCATACTTCTGATTTGGGCTAGAAATACTGGATACAGTTTTGAGGCTGAATCTAAATGGCATTCTTCAACTTGAATCATGATGTAGCATCTTATGGCTATCTCTAACTTAGTTAGCTGGTTTGTAGTTTGCCTTTCGGTAAAGATATGTGCTGTGATATGACCAAGAGGTGGAAGTCCCACTTTTCTTACTTTGAAAATGAGACTTTTTGACTATCTTCTAAGAAGAATTACTCTCAGAGGGACTCTATGTTGTTCTGCCAGTCAATATGAGGATGAGTCCGACAGGGAACAATTTTAGTTATGGGCTCCACGGACCACCTGCAGTTAAGTTTGGGGACAAGAAAAAAAGAGCAACCTTGCTCCTTTCAGCTCAATTTGCAAGTGAGCTGTTTTTAAAGGAGTTTTGAAGACAGAATGCTGTCAGTACTGAATAAACTGGCTCAATGTTCTTTAAAATAAAAACTAAATTCAGGATTAATAAGTACAAGGAATTAGAATTTCAAGACTTGCTTTGGTGTTGCTGTTTATCTGGGGGTTGACTTTACAAATTTGAAATTAATGGAATTTCATTAATTGAACTAAATGGAAGTGAATTAGGCTCTCAGAGGTTCTCAGATCCCCACAGAATGTCCGTTCTTCAGAACAGCCAGATGTCACAGCAGTCAAAACCTCGACTGCAAAATCAACAGCCACTGTATTTAAGGAAAAAAGTACAAACCTTACAGCACAGCACTTCATCTAAAAGTAAGCATATTATGCAGCTCTCAGCATCATCTGTATTCAAGCAGCTCACTTCAGATCATGTATCCACATTAAATAAGTGATTATATTAAACTCTAAGTGAAATTGCATTAAAGTGTCATAGCAACATATGAATACCTAACAATCGTGTCACTCCTTGGGAATAAGATATCAGATTAAAAAAACACAAAAACCTGTATTAGTTTTAGTACATGCAAACTCCATTAAAGACTGAAATTTTGCAGCCTGTATATTGGCAAATACAGAATAGTCCTAGGAAGGACACCTAGAACAACAAAAAACTAAAAATTGCACCTAGAAGAACTTGTTTTCCTCTGAAACTGCCTGTAGCTTTTAAGAGAATGGTACTTACTTTTAGTCTGCCCTTTGAAGACTACACACACCAGTAGAAAGCTGATATTTAAGACAACATGCTATGTTTTAGTCTGTTGATTTTGATAAGATAATGAAAGGCGTCTGTCCAGATCTCCTTCAGTACAGACAGCTGGAGAATTCAGCCATATACAATAGAAAAAATTTGATTTGCGTGCACATGCAGGGATAGTTAAATAATGCAAAAACATATGAATGGCCTCTGAGTGTCAGTGTGTGCAGTACGGAAGGGAGCCAACATAAGAAACAGAAATTCAGTTTCACTTAGCTTTCCCTAAAAGAAATGATTCAGGTTCGCACCTTTTAATGTATTTAAAATTCCAGTACATTATAGATCATTAGGTGTATGAATGAAATCCATACATTGGGCCTGAATCAGAACAACTTAATTCCAGATGAAAAAAATATGGTCACTGAAGACTGAATACTGTATTTTTGCATTCTGTGAGACTGATTGATGATGAAAAATTGAATTTGTTGCAAAAATCATAGATTAATCATTATTAATCACCCTTACTATTTTTATCCTAAAATTTTTAGGTCATGATATTGATAATTTAAGTAACTGTATATCTCAAATAGTGAAGAACTTGTTCTTAAGAAAGCTATACATTTTTGTGAGGTATATTGTAAGGAAAATTAGTACAAAAATCAAATTTTAAATTAGGTTGTCGATCTCATTTATTTATGCAGTGTAATATGGTCTGCATGAAAGGTAACCTTATCTGTACTTTGGAAATTACTAATGGCTCTCTATTTCTCTGCTCTGTGTTTTGCAGAAATGGCCCTAAGCAGTTCAAATGGCCTGGCTTTTAAGCTTCAGCTAGCCTCAGTTGAAAGTATGTGTAAACAGAAATAGAATTTAGGTTCTTTTCAAACATTGCTCTATATGGAGCCTTTTGAGGCCACATTCAACTACTGTATCTGATTACAGAATTTATTAAAAGGGAAAAGTAGATTATGACCTTATTAAGTGTAAGAAGAGTTTTGCTTCCAAATAGTTGAAGCACATGTACTTAAGTTGTATATAGATATATAGACCCAAACATATACAGACATACAGGTGAATGTGTAAATACAAATACATATATGCCTTCCCCAGGTAAGCATTTGGTTTCAAAATGCAGTGTATTTCATATTACAGCAGTATTTTTTTATATTTAAGCATATAAATATGTAGCATTTGCTTGCACAAAGTCAATATTGGCAGCATAAGCAAAACCTAATGTTTGTTTTAAATACACATTTGTAATCCATACATAAGTAACAGTGTACAGTTAGATCTATAATGTAGGCCTACACAGCACACTCACATGGAGAGTTTGTTCAAAAAAAGAGATGAAAATGGAGAAGTAGGAATGGTGACTATGAAGAGGCTGTTCATATTATTTAAAAATTTAGGGCAATTTTATTTTAAAAAAAGAATTTCCTAGAGGTTTTTTTTGAAGCTAGGCATATGTTTGAACTGTTTGACACTGACCATATTGTGTCTTCGTTGCAATGCAATTTGGTTTTGCTTAGTTTAAAATAGCTCTGCCACAAGATGTTCGATTCTTTGGTGTATTTATTTTGTTTATACTAAACTAAAAGAGAAGGGCAAAATTTAAAACTATAAAAATACTTTAAGCAAAGACACCACCAAAGACACCAAAGGGCATGTTTATATGGAAAGTTATTGAGAATTATCTGTGAGAAGAAGCCACAGAGACAAAATACATGGCATTTTTTTCAAATGAAAATTTCAAAATAGCGATCAGATCAGAGGCCAAGGTGTGGTATCCAATCACACCATCAGAGCTACTATTTTTGTACTAAAGGAAACTAGTTCATTTACCTACAAAGCCTACAAATACTTTGCTGTTAATTATCACAAATACTGATCATATGTGTGCCCTGAAACAAAGTATTCTTCTCTACCTGGAAAATCAGAACTCCCATCAAAATTAATGTAGATTTTCACATGGTCAAGGACAGGTGGAAGCTAGCAAGACCCAAATCAAATGGTTTGCCTGAGGGCTTTTATTACTTAGAAAAGTATTGGAAAGTAATATAACTGCAGTGAGAACCAAAAATAAGTTCTCTCCATAGGTGTTGCCAATAATAAGATTGTTGTAGTTAACCACTGATTAACACATCTGTGAGGAGTTACCAAATTCTGGGACCAATTCCAGAGATGAAATGTTATTTCTGCTGACTCATCTCCATAGTCAGACAAGGATGGTTTTACAGAACTTACTAGAATGAATCTTATACTGCTTTGAAATATTAGTTTTGTTCCTTAACAATTCAGATATTTTATTTACTTCAAAAAGTCCCTGGCAACAGCTTTCTAAAGCTGACTAGAAATATTTTATTAATATTGAAAATGAAATTAAATATGATAACTGAAAAAAATCATTAAGCTCTTCTGATAATAATCAGACATCAAAATTAAAGGTAATTACATTATTAAAAAGGGATAGAAACAAATCCGTGATAAGAAAAAAACTATAGGTGTTGTAACTTGTATTATTACAAATGTCTTTATCTTAAATGATTTCTTAGAACATCTTTATAATAGAAAAGCAAGTAGGATCAAAGACATGGGGAGAATTCCAGAAGAAATTTCAACATAGCTGTTAGGAAAGACACTTGCTTTAAGAGAAAATTGAGAAAATCTGGGGAAGGAAGAATTCTGAATACAATGTTCATCATTGAATGTCCAAGGAGTTTAAGAAATTTCAAAGAAGTGAAATTCCTGTAAATTAAATTTTATACACAGCATAAAATATAAGGACAAAGGTATATTTAGTTGTAGAAGTCTGAGGAGGAGTATGTAGACTGAAGAATATAGAAATAATGAAAATATGATGACTTCAAATAACAATCAAGATATAAACATCTGTGGTTCTAACTAGTGTAGTTTGTAAATTGAAGCCTGAAACAGGCTAAAATAAACAAACAAATAAATAAATAAAATTATTAGCTACTGGGGAAATGGTCTGGTTGAAATAAGACAGGATACTCTGTGAGTAGGAAAGAAAGCTCTATATTGTCACGTCATATTCCCAAATTGTTGTTCTCAGCTGGAACAGGCTGATACTGTTTGACCTCCTGGCAATACTGTCTAGTCACACTGCCAGTAACCTTGTTGTTTTGTCACAATCATTCAGTCTTCTGTCTGGCAGGTGAACTGACTTTGGAACAGAAATCAGTGTTCAGCATCATGTTGCTTTTGTCAAAAAATTGCAGGACATTCAGGTTAATTCCTTTATTCAAATGTAAAAATATCATGTATATGCAGCTCACATAACTAGGAAATGACAGGCTTTTCCCAGCCTCTGACCTATTGATTTGAATTAAGCAGCTGGGGGTGATTAATGTTAACTGAATAGTAAGGAAAATATTAAAAAAAAAGAATCCCGGGAGATTCCATGGTGAGTTTATTTCTTCATATGATGAACTTGCTTTTCAGCTCACCCACACAAGACTTCAGAATCTTTAAGTTGAAAGTTACTACATCTCTGTGGGGGGGAAATGTGAAGTATGTTGACAGAAAAAATGTGTTTATTTTGGCTCTACAAGTTCTCTGATGTTCTGAAGCTGAGGGCATGTAGGAGAGCTGCATTGAGCTAGCACAAAGGAACAAACAACTGATGCCTTCAGAAGTGCTGGCATAGAGATTTGTTGGCAAAAACTGGTGGAATGCCATTCCTCCCTCTGGTGCTAATTTTTTCAGAGATACTTGACTAGGCCTCTGTTTAGAAGTTGTTTTAATTAGTTCAAACTTGTTTGACATTATGAATGCCTCGTGAGAACTATTTTCTTGACTGTATGTATTTATTAATAATTTTACAAGTGTTCACAATGGGGAAAGTATTTATTTGTTTAGGGCAACTTTATGAATGTAAGTGTAGGATAATCTGAGAAAAAATAATTTTTAAAAAGGGTTTTTTTTTTATGTTACAAGAAAAAGGTTGGTGGAATTAAAATATGGAAGTCTCCAAACATAACTGCTGGGGCCAAAATAAAGTTCTTCTACTACTCTGTTCTGTTTCTAAACACTGTCGGTGACTGCGCATTGGAAGGGTTAACAATGAAAATCATAGAGTGGGTTGTGTTGAAAGGGACCTTAAATGTCATCTCGTTCAAACCCCCCTGCCATGGGCAGTGAAAAAAAAATCCAAAGGTCAAATCCAAAGTTAAGGTAAAACACCTGTATTGGTGGCCCTTGAAGGCACGTGGAGTTCATAGGGCTGAGAGTCACTATTTAATTTTTGAAAGATATTGTAAAACTGGAGTTTAATGGCTATTGTTCATCTCATGTTTTCCCCTAGCTTCTGAGGCTTAACAGCACAAATTAAATTTCACACCAGCCAGCCCAAGAAGCCAGCATAATGTTTGGATTTAAATATCAAGCTCTGTTTTCAAGAACAGCTAAATATTAACAGGAGTGTACCAGCACTTCTGTATCTGCACTAGGGAAACAATTTCCACAAAGTGTAAACACAGCAACTTTGTAAATGCTCTCTGAGAAGAAAATTATTCAGACTGTCTGACTCTGCAAATATTACATGAGCAGGTTAAAAAGGTGGAAAGAAAGGACGTAATAATTTATTTTGCAGCATTGATACTTCCTATATGCAAGTAGTATTGCAGAATTGCACTTCTGTAAAAAGGCAGTGGGAGAACCCTGTCAACATATATCTGATAGAAATATGGAACTGGGAGTTTATAAATGCAAAATAAAATTTTAGAACTGGTGGCTAGATACTGGAGAGTGAGAATTGCATGAATTAGTGTTTCCGCTTGCTTCAAATATTTTTATATGCCACTGACATTCACCCTCATTCCTAAATATCCAGTGGTTAATTTCTATAGTCAAAATTACTGTAGGAGGTCATGCACATAATCACTGAAATGCCAGGAGTACTAGAAAGCTCAGTGCCTTTTAAAACATTAAATTATGATTCTTCTATATCAATTACCTGGGGAGGGGGCAGCTGACTTAGAATTTGGGCTCTGAACAAATTTTAACTCTTACCAAACACAATCAGGAATAATGCCAGGGTTTAGTGGTGGTGTTTTTTTTTTGTTTTTTTTTTTTTTTTTTTAACCAAAGAGAGATACTTATCTGATTATGATTATTCATAAAATTTGGACAATCTTCTTGTGAGGAAATTTTACTTCCCATTTTTCTTCTGTGGAGAGACTACCCTAGATAATTCCTTATTCATATATGTCCTATTTGCTGGTTTATGTCATTCTGTATTCAGGATACCACTTACTGCAAATTCTCAGGAATCCAAAAGTCTTTGCACTCTTCCTCATGGCCACTCAACTCAGGATTGTGACCCCCTTCCAGCAGTACACTGGTACAGCAGTGAAGGTGTAAATGCTCCTAAGATGGGTATTGTGATCTTGAGGGATCACAAAAACTCTGTCTCTAGGTAGAAAAGCATTTTCCACTCTTCTGAAGTTCAGGCCATTCTTTCTATACTTGGATCTCCAAGGGAAATACACAGAAAAGTGAGTATACATCCCAGAACAGAATTCTGAATTTTGCACCTGTCTGTATTTGCTTCTCAGAATCAAAGTCTTTGGCTAAAATCCTACCTGTATCACTCTGTGAAAAATCAAAACTAGAAATTTCAACGGTTTTCTTTTGTGACATATATTTTACATCAGGGCAGCAATTTCATCATTTTAAAGACCTTTTTACCAGCTCTCCCCATAAGAGTTGCCATTGAAGTAGAAAAATATCCTTATCTAGCAGGACATCTGCTATAAGGACTCAAAAACTGAAACACACAATAGATCTGAGTTCCAACATTTAGATTCACGTCCAGACACTAGCATGTAAAATTATGCTACCTTCAGATGTGGCCTCAAAAAAATACCCTGTTGGGAAAGATAAACTGTCTGGGAACCAGCTTCAAATTGCAAACACTACCTCCTCATTACATCTATTTTTTAAGTTTCTTTAACCAGAATGGAAGGAATAGAGTGCATATATTAATAAGTAGCAAATTTCTGCATGTTATGACAACCATCTGTATAGGGAAGGGCTTTTGGGCTTTTTTAATGAGGTTTAATAACCAACAGTCACGTATACCTCCATTGCTAAGTCTATGTATTTAAGAGATGTTTGAGGCCAACAGCAGCTGCTGCAGTGATGACAAAATACACACACATATACACACACATATATAAAATTCTGAAATCCACAATTGCTTCATTAACATTATTGAAGGCATAAAATAGGTTTTAATTGTATGGCTGATTTCCCACAGCAATTTAATGCGGAAAGAATTTGGCAGAAATCAAAAGCTGTAAAATTCACGTTGTTTGTTCGTGAAGTTAGCAGTGGGCTAAATCCTTCAGCTATTACTCAGGCAAAAATCCCATTGAAGTGCATTGAAGTGAACATCAGCTTTCCTTGAGGACTAAGGTTTGCAGCATTTTTCTGAAAACAAACAGTAACGTTGAACCTTAGGTAAGCTGTCATGATCAGAGAGCCCTAAGGCAAGGACACTGTTACTCTAAATTTAAAATATTTTTCTTTTTTTTTCTTCTCCTTTTCCTCCTTGTTTTTTTTTTGTTTTTTTTTCCTGTCATTCTTTCCAGTATGACAGATGCAGCAATTTAGGGAAACAGCTCGAGATTGCATGGACATTTATTTTGATTAACAATACTGAAACAGTTGATTTCCATAGGTGCTTCATTTTAAAATGTTTTCTGCTGGAAATATCAAACATCTGTCTGGAATGAATAACTAAATAGCTGATACCATGGTATCTGTTCCTATTTTAGGCTTCCAAAGCCAGAGGCACTTGAACACCCATGTAGGATCCTAGGTGCTCATGGAGACTGGGAAGCTAAAAAGACCTAAGCCATATAAGATCAATTGCTCCTGGCACTTAAAAGGCTAGTAAAAACAGGTTATAATGTTTACATGACTTTTTATGGGTCAGAGTTTATTATAGCTCCTTTCTATGGCCTACAGCAGTGGAGCATTTTACAAGGCTTTTGCTGTGCTTGACAGATATGTTTCAGTGAGTTTGCCAAGGCAGGCTATTTCAACTGAGCCCCTAACATTTAAAGATTTCCAAAATTCCCTTTGCAGTGAAAGATACTTGGAAGTTGGACAATATGAAACCAAATTGGATTGGACACAATTCATGACAATAAATAAACCCTGTGACTACTAATCATAAGAATGTTTATACATGTCAAAAGACATTATATGCTGCACTCAAAATGCTGTATGAAGCACACCGTGAGGACTGCAAAGTTAAGCTATCAAAAATCAGGGAATGCCAGAATTTAGCTTGCTTTCTTAATCCCTTTCACTCCTTCAAAAAAAAAACCAAAAAACAAACAAAACCAAAACCAATCTTGCACAATATTGTCTTTCTCACTTCCATGGGTGTTCTTTTCTTCAACATCTCATGCTCTTTTCTTAGTTCAGTTATTGACCCATTCCTCATTTGTTGTACACTACTCAAGCTCTCCTCAACTACTCTCATCTCTTCTGATTTATTGATTATCTCACTGTGTCTTCTATGGTACTTGAAGGTATGATATCTGAACACATTGCAGTAGCTCACAAACAGTCATGGTGGGGACAGATTTTCCGGAATAAAGCATGGTGCAAGACAAAGACAAAAAAAAAAAAAAAAAAAAAAAAAAAAAAAAAAAAGCAAGCACTGTGATGGGGGTGAGAAATTTACTCTTTTAAGAGCAAGAACTTTAAATAGCTATTTTACTAGTGCCATGGTATCTTAGTAGTTAAATAATGAACCTAGTAGTTAAAAAATAGTCCAAGGTTCTCATCTAGTCTCTGTGCCCTTTTACCTCTCTTTTTCCTAGATGGCATGTTTCTCCAAAATTGAATCACTTCCAGCCTGAAAATAAAACTTCCTAAAGTGATACTTGCTGTTACACCATTGGAACTGGAGATTAGGGAAGTGAATTTTCTTGTATTTGTGCAGATCATCTTTCAGTCTCTAGTTATAAACTGCTTAATATGACTTGGCCAGTGGAAAAGCAGGGGATGATTCTGTTCCTCTGTGATAATTCAGTAACAGATGGGAAATTTTAGCAGTTTTGATTGACTGAGAACTATTGTAGTTTGTTACTATCCTTATATATTTATTCACAAACTTCAGTAGTTCGGCATCCACTTTTAGCAAATTTCAAATAAAAATGAGTAAGGTCTTCTGAAAATATTGGTGATAAAGACAAAGTAAACTCATAGCCTATTCAAACCCCAGTTTTAAGCTGAAATATGTTGCTTCCTCACCCTCAGTGTTAACAATTCCTTCTCTGTGAAATTTCAAGTGGAAGTTCTGATAACACATATTGCTTGTAGCCAGAAAGCTGACTTTCATTAAAAACAAACTGCCACACCATCCCATACAGTAGCATTTTACTGAGTTTGAAGTATCTGGCTTGTTAACTCTATTTAAGCAGCTGCTATCTCACTTCAGTCTGATCAGAGGACTGTTTGAAGTGAAAATAAAACCTGCTTTGTTTACAGACTTCTTTTAACTACCATGGATCAAGAATTGTTTGTTCTTTCTGACAGCTTTTACAGGCTTTTGTTATATTTTATTCTCACTGTGATAGATGCTGGTGATTTTCTACTCGGTTTTTCTAAGTCTTTTTTCTACCAGCCACACCACAGGGAGCTTATCAGAAAAGACTGATCTTTCCTAATCTACTACCCCATACCATGTGCCCTTTGGAGCACGTATGCTTTCATATCACAGTGTTCAATATCATATACTGTTTATTAAACAGTTTCTTTTTAGTTTGTGAAGGCTTTTTTTTTCTTTTTATTTTTTTCCTTCAAAGTAAAATAAATCTCCTTAGCACATGTTTAGACAATTATATTTTCTGTTACTGATGATGCCAGCAATACTGGTATCACCTTGAAGACTAATTTTAACTGGACAAAGAATCTTTTTTGCCTACTGTGACATTTTCTCAGACATGATGTCATCTTTTAACATTTCTGGTGTTGAATAAAGAAAATATGAACTATATTGACATTATGCTGAAGATTAATTAGGTTCTACTTCTTAATTTTAGGATTTTTATTTTGTTTTTGAGTGACATTTCAAATTACATTTACTGAAATAACTACCCATGAGAACATATCAGTGAAGCTAAGATTTAAATAATGAAGCATTACAAAGAATGCTGATAAATTCATTAAAACTTAAATTTTATTTTAAAATACTGTTTTCTTCTGCTTTATTAAAAAGATAGAAATCTGATAAATGCCTAATCAAACAGTGACTTTTTTATGGTAAAAATTAAAGTTCCTTAAATCTGCATGAAAAGCTGTCTATTCCTGCTGAATTAAGACCTAGTCTTAATATGAGTTTTGAGATGATGCAATAAAATAGTGAATCAATTATTACACTTTTGAATAACGATAACCATCTTTACACATCTTGTGTCTTTTTTCTTTTACTTCTCATGACTACAATTCTTTTCTGGACAAATATTCATAGAAAAATGCAAATATAAATGCCTAGTAAGAAATTTAACCAAAGGCAAGATTTCAACCCCCAAATCACACATAAATCTCTAATTTTAGCATGAACATAAGGAGCATTGTCTTCCAACACGGAGAACATCACATCTGCTTTAAATAAAGGATAATAAATAATAATTTATAAATAAAAGAGAGTAAATAATAAATAAAGGATAATTTTGTAATAAAAATAAAAGAATGCACATCAGAATAGGAGAAGGCTGCTAATAGTTTGCTGTGAGAACACTATGTATGGATTCTGAATACCTAGAGAATATATTTTCAATGAATATCAGTTTTTCATACATTGTGGAAACTACATAATATATATAATGTGCTAGTAGAAGAAAATTGTCTGCTAATTATCTTAGTAGTTATTGTAATTATTATATAGTAATTAGTAGGTCTTCAAGCGCATCTCTAGAATGTAGGATTGTACCAGCTCTTTATAGAGAGCCAGCATTTTTAGAAGAAAAATAATGAGTTTTTTGCCATATCTTATGTATTTCTGAAGAAATTTCATCATGATCTTACGCAATCAGCTGATCTGAATGTTGTTATTCTACACTGAATAAAGGAAAAACTTAGAATGCCTCCTGTCCTTGTGAAGATTTTGCAGTTTTGTCTTCTTGTTCTGCAAATTTATCTGTCTGTAGCTGCAGTCTGGGATAAACAATCTTCCTGCATTTGAGAATAAGCTGATCCAAGTTTAGTGCTAGAATTTATTTCCAGGAGTTCCCTGTTGCAACTCCTTCAGTCTTGAGCAACTAAATAATTTCATAGCTCATATTTTAAATGGATAATACTTTCATCAGAGACAAAGTATTGTGAACCAGGATGGTGGTTGTGGAAAGATGACTGGGGGTAAAAATAGAAGAAACTGAGGAGTTATATTCACATACAAAACAGAGATTTTAATGGTATGGGAATTATAGGGTAAAATACAGTTGTTGCTCCCTGGATAGAATGCAGTTGGCACCTTGAAAACTGCTCCACAATGATACTCCACACCCACAAACTGCAACCACAGCACTTGCTAAGGAGGATGGAATAGAGGGTGGAGCAGAGTGGGGACATGTTGGAGTCCAGGGCATTCCTTTGGGTGCCCTGGGAGGCCACAGACCTCGGCAGAGAGGTCTGGGACCCGAGCAAGAGGGTTTGAGATCTGTACAGGGGGGGTGTGGAATCTGTACAGGGGGTTTGTAGACCCTGGCACAGAGCCCAGAGAGACACCGTCTTTGACTTCAGTCCATGGAAAAAAGCTTCTAACACTGAGAGAAGAATTACAAGTCA
>VXBN01016493.1:474711-537205 GCA_013397395.1 Sinosuthora webbiana | reverse complement strand
AGAAAATAATAAACAACACGAGAAACCAAAGAGAAAAAGACCTTGAAGACTCCGCTTTTTTCTCGCGTCTGGCTCGAGGCCTTCAGAGGGCAAAAAAGGCCCACTCGAACCACCACCTGAATCTTGGGAAAAGAAAACCAAACCCAAGAATTGGCATCACTGGGTGGGCATTCCAGTGGAGAAGAAACCCGAGAGGGACACCTCAGCTCAGCTCTGTTGAAATCCTTGCAGGGAGGGGAACTCAATGGTATTTTGCAGCTGAGAAACCTGCTCAGTTCAGTTCAATTTTCAATATGGGGTGTTCTAACCTATGAGGTCGACTATTAAGTGACAAACAAAATACCCACAACCAAACAGACAAACAAAAAGGAACTCGGTGGTATGATTTAGGACAAAAACCAGATCGTTTTTACAGTTCAGCGTGCCCTTCCTCTCACCTGCACACAATTCAGAATCCTCCTTAAATCTAGAACAGAAGGCAGTCGGATTCTTCCCTCAGAGAAAGATTAAACTGTAATCACCATATTGGACACAAGGATTGATTCTAGGATTAGCAACATTAGAGGAAGTTTTGCCTGAAAAAACTTTAGGCACCAACAGAGTGAATTTTCAGGGACATGAATGTATTTTTAGATGCTACTGAAAATTTAAATTTCAAGTCTACTGAGTTTGGTGAATCTAAGGGCCGTCATATATGCACACTGAGAAACTGGATGCTGTTGTCTTCTATTAAAGGATAATATTCATAGCTAAGAATTCTATATGCAGGATTAAATAAATGGAGTGTTCAAGTAATTAAATGACACAGTGAAAGCAGGTAATATGACAGCAGCAAAATTATTTAGACAAAACAATATAAGACATATTCAAAAGAGAACAATGGTTCAAGGGGGAGGAACAGGTGAATTTGGAGTGACAGACTGTATAAATAACAAAATATCAGTCAGTTTGTTTTAAAAATGCAATGTATTGTCTTTGTCATTATAGTGCTACAGATACCTAAGGAAAATTCCCCCTTCTCGTCCATCTGCATATATATATATATACACAGCACACACATAACTGTATGTGCATTAATCACTCACTAGAGTGTGAAGCCTACCTGATGATACCTCACTGGAAGAAATTCTCCTGATCTCAAGACACAGGAAAGAGGTTATCACTACCAGCAAAATGTTTCATCTATCTACCCAGGTACGTGGTGGTTTTCCTACTACTGGATACAGTGGATTGTATTCATGAATTACCATTCTGAAAGAAATTGTTTCTTCTTCTGAAAAAAATAGTTTCTTAAAACACTGAATTTTTCTATATGGTGGAAAAATTTCTTTGTCCCTCTGATTTTTATAACTGGCGACATCACTGGCATTCAGGAATATCTGTGCATCATTAAGCAAGATGATATGATAAAACATTCCTTTTCTATGTCTGCAAAGGCTCTTAAGTGTCACCAGACCTACTGGAAGTATTTTATCAGCAATATACTAAATGCTAACACAGTATTAGACTTTTCACGGAAATCTTAATTAGGTGGCTCATAAGCCCCAGAGACTTCAGACTTGTCTGCATGTTTGAACTAAGTGCCCAGTCTATGAAAGATAACCTTGCTGTCTGAAAACCTGAAATGAAATTCCTAAGTAGATTTCTTCCATTTGGAATTTTCAATATCTTTGGCTTCAAAGACCAACACTGAATTCTTTGTGCAGGATTGCATTATTCTTTATACTTGAGATCACATCTTAATGTTCCAAACATTCATTTATATATTTTGTTGCCAGTGTCATTGCAGAAAATAATGGACCTTATTAAGAAAAACACATAAGGTATCACTCCCTTGTTATACAAGGGAGAATGCACATGTTATTGCTATTGGCTTTTTCTGATCTGGAACACAGAGGGAGGACTCCTTGAGAGTTGTTTTTTCCTAGCCATGAAGAGAAAGAATAACAAGCCAGTAATGAGACTTTATTAAGGGACAGGATGCTCATCAAAAACATCTATTCTTCAGATGGAAATTTAGACATCTTAAGCTCAAGAGAAGAATAGATATTTTTGCAGATTCTCCAGAAAAAAAAAAATGCAAAATAGGTTTTCAAATTGTATATTTTGCAAAATCTCCTCCTCCTCTGACACTAAGGAGAGAAACTGAATTAGAAACAGATTCACTGAAATACTGCTGGTTTTATGGAAAGCTTCTAAGGAAGAATTATTTTTTTGATACCAATTTCTATTTTTATACTGTTTAAAGTTTTAATTTGTTCATTACTGGCTGTATATTTACTATTTCCATCACTGCCATCCTCATCAGACATAATTATTTTTTGGGGGTTGATTAAAAAAAAACAAAAAAGACCCTACTGCTAACTAGGGTACTTATTGAAGAAATTTGTAGGGATAGTTTCATGGAAAACCAAACCACCACCACCACAACAAAACAAAAAACGAAAAACAAAAGCTAAAAAAGAAACCCAAACAACCGCAAACCCCACAGTATCTGGACAATAAACAGTCCTTAGAAAGGAAAATATGGATGAGACTTATCCCAGTGTCATCAGAAATGTCTATTAAAGTATTTTCAGAACTCATTTAAGTACTAAACCACCAGTTGCAAAACAACATTGAGTCATCCAGTCAAAGAGTTCTTTCTTTCTCTTTAATTTATATAGAAAAAAAAATTGGAAAAAATATGTAGAGGAGGAAAAGAAAAATAACAAGAAAAAAAGCTGAATTGTTAGACAATATCCATCTGAGGCTGAACTCTGTAATCCTATCTAAATTTGTATATATCAGACTTCTTGAATAGCTCAAATCAAATTTTGGGGGAATAAATCATATCAGTAAGTTTTCATGATTCTACAAAGGGAGAAAAGAATAAAATTTGTATAATAAAAAGTTTTCATTATTGAAAAAAAGGTAAATTTACTGCTAAAACATATAAAAAAGTATGCTTCTCCCTGCCCAGCTATCCTGCAGCTAATGAATCTATCACAATTGTAGTGTTCAAACATGCATAATATTGGATTTACTACCAATTTTTATTTTATGGCTATAGTTGTTTTTTTTTTTTTTTTGTTTGTTTGTTTGTTTGTTTGTTTGTTTTTGTTTTTGTTTTTTGTTTTTTTTTGTTTGTTTTGTTTTGTTTTGTTTAGCTGAATAATTTAATTTTGAAAGGTAGGAAAAGAGAACTATCTCATGCCATTTCCATGCTATGTTTCCATAGAGTGTCACTTTCTGAAACAGCATGTGAACTGCTAAAGAAATATTTTAATGCTCTTGTACAGTTACAGCATTGGCTCATGGGACTGCCAAACTGCACAAAAATGGTTTCTTGGGAGAAATGAGACAAAGTTAATCTTGCTGTAGACAAACATTTGTTCTCATGTTCTTTACATATTCTTTCTTTTAATTTGGTTGATACCTCATAAATGCTTGAACTATTACTCCTTTTGTTTGACTGGTGTTTTCTGTACATGACTTAGTGAGATTATATATAACTCTCTGGAATTAGATTTATGAACATTTTATAAGATAGTTCCAAAATTTAAAGATTTGTATAGGAAGTTTTGCATGAAATTTATATTAATACTCATCTTTCAGCTATTAGACAAATGAAAATTAGAATAAAGAATAAAAAGCAATTTGTGGAAAGTAATACAAGTACCATGCCTAAGATGAATAATGACTAGTCACTGACTTCCTTGGATAACCAAAGATCTGCAGTTCATTTATAATCTGTAGGTTTAAAGACCTCTTCTCTCTCCAGAAAATTTTAAAAAGCCACTTTTCCTCTAAGAAATCCTATCACACCTTCTTAAATCTTTCCTTTGCAAAGAAACCAACCTCCTCCCTACACTATGAATTAGCTGTCAAAGTAATCTCTTCTCAAAAGCATCTTTTGTCCTCAATCTCCCTTTAGTAAAATTATCAACTGTTTGAAAAACCTTAAAAATTTTTCCCTACAAATGTGTATTATAGCACAAAATCAATGTTCCCTTCAACTGAGGTATTTCCAAGCATATATTATGACTAAAAACACCATTCTGGACATGGATAACATTGCACAATGTGAAAGCAATGCAGTACACTAATATTGCAGTTGCACTACTTTTCAATCTTTGAAAGCAGCTGAAAGTGAAGTTTGGTCCATTTTAACAGGAAATTCCATCATGTATATCCTGAACTTTGATCTTCTGTGCACATACTATTTTTTTCATTGCCTTTGCAGGTCTAATCCAAGTAATATATGCAAGATTCTAAGCGCTAAAAGAAGCAAATGGGCATATGGGCAAACATGATGGAGAACTATCTTTATTTAGATTTTGACTCCAGCTTTTCTAGGATATTTTAAAAATGTAAAAATATAGGGATTATAGAGTCTCTGGAATTAGATATATTACTCTTTCTTTTTATTCTTTGTGCAACATGTGAAGTCTTTTACTACTCAGGAAATGCTGTAAAAAAAGAAAAATCTTATCATTGCTGATTTTGTTCCTTCAGATAAAGCATTTGCTCTCTTAATATTTCCAATATTTATGTCTCCTTCTGTTTTGTTTATATTTAATTTAAGGCTAAAATTGTAGAGGAGTTTGATGAATATAAAAGTCAGTGTCTCTTACAAATGATACCAGTCTTCTGCTACATCTGGGTTTATGTGTTCTGTTTCTGGGGAACTGAAAAGAATTATGTGAGTTTTGGTTTAAAATGCCAGATTTCACAAAGGGAATACCCAATTAAATCTATGCTGTCATATACAGAAGTTTGGTTACAAAGGAACTGAGTGACCATTTTATGTTCCAAAATATTCTTAATAAAATTGGAATGTAACAATTTTGAGAATTAAAAATACTTGTTTGTCAACTTCGTCAGTAGTTGCATACATCTATTTTACAGGTAACTGTAAGGAAACATCCTGCAAGGGGTTCTGACAGGTCGTGATGGCCAGTCCAAGTTTTAATACATACAATTCTTTGCATGTAGCAATTTCTTTTAATTGGCAACGATGTACACACAAACACACACTTATGTATAGACCCAATACACTGACATGGTGAAATTATTAGGCTCTTTGATTTCTGTGAGCGCAAATAACCAAGATGGTTTCCTCACTTTCAAATTGTTCCGCTGGTGCTGAGTTTTAATTTCTTGGAATTGGAGATGATTCATTGTTTGGATAAGAGAAATTAATTTACATTCTTTCATTTGCAATTTCCAAATGGCATATAATTTTATACAGAAATTTAGATACTGTCTAACACCGAGCAGCAGAGAAGTGCTAGGCCAGTTGTTACTCCCTCATTACAAACTATGATGGACTGAAGTGAAAATTATGATTTAATGGGTTTCCAGAGTCTTGCACTGGGATAAATGGTTCTGTAAAAACATGAGGCATATCAAAGCCTGAAACATTACATGAAGAAATGTGATTTCTATTTCATGTTTTGAGTCTGTTTTGTACCTTGTTTTCCCCTCTGGTTCTCAAAGTTTCATAAAAATTATGTTATGCTGCTTTCTCACACAAATTATGCAGATTGTTCCTACTCCACATCTAGCACTTTGCTTCAAAAATTGCCAGGTAGTAAAAATACGTGGAGGAGGGAAGAAACTAATCCTTTAGGATAAAGCTTTTCTTAATTCTGCTTTCCTATATATCACCAGCTTATACTGCTTTGGTATTTCTTTAACAAAACTTCATAGTTCTCCCAATACATGAAGTTCCATCTGTTCTGAAATCCAATTAGGATTGCCTGACATTGAAATATCCTTCTTCTGATTAATTATTATTTACATTTTTATTGTTATCTTCATTATATTTATTATTCTCTGAATTAAATAAACAAAAATAGCACCATGTTATGCTGCTAACAACTTTATAGTTCTCACTACTATTAAAGAAAAAAATCAAGGGCTTCCAAAACTGAATGCTGCTTTTTCCTCACACTTAGTTGAATTTGAAGGAAGAAATTTCAGAGGGCTTGACCATGCATTCTGTGAATTGGCACGGGAAAATGTGCAAGCACATGTCAGGGTTTAACCCCAGCTGGCAACTGAGCCCCACAGAGCTACTTGCTCACTCCTCTAGGGTAGGGTGGGGAAAAGAATCAGGAGAGTAAAACTGAGAAAACTTGTGGCTTGAGATAAGTACAATTTCATAAATAAAGCAAAAGCTGTGCACACAAGCAAAGCAAAACTTTACTGCTTTCCATGTGCAGGTAGGTATTCAGCCATCCCCAGGAAAGTGGGACTCCATCATGTGTAATGGTAACTTGGTAAGACAATTTCTATGACTCTGAACATTTTCTCATTCTTTCTGCTTCCCAATAGTGTTTATCTGTTGAGCATGGTACCGTATGGTATGAAATGTCCCTCTAATTAGCCATCCAAATTGTGTCCCCTCCCAATTCGTTGTGCATCCCCAGCATCCCCAGCCTGCTCCCTGGTGAGGTGCAGAAAAGGCCTTGAATCTGTACAAGCTGCTTGCCAACAGCTAAAACTTACTTGAGTTATCAACAGTTATCAATGGTTCAAAAAAGTTGGTAACAAACCAAAGTTCCCTTGACTTCAGCTCTTGCCTACTCAAAGTTTTCTAGTTCTTCCAGACTGCTTCTGTGAGAGATCTTATCACTCTTTACAAACATCTGAAAGGCAGGTGTAGCCAGGTGAGGGTCAGTCTCTTCTCCCAGGCAACCAGCAGTAACATGAGAGGACACAGTCTTAAACTGCACCAGGGGAGGTTTAAGAAACAAGTTATTCACAGAAAGGGTAATTGGGCACTGGGCTGGGCTGCCCAGGGAGATGGTGCAGTCATGATCCCTTGAGGTGTTTAGAAATGACTGGATGTGGCCCTCAGTGCCATGGTCCATTGACATGGTCGTGTTCAGTCATAGGCTGGACTTGATGATCTCAGAGATTTTTTCAACCTTTGATTCTGTGATTCTGTGATCTTCTCTTCAATGTTTTGGATGATAAAAACTGTACTCCTTACACTGCTGTTTTTTTCTGTATGAAGCTTTGCCTTGTTGCTTTCCTTTTTTTTTTTGTCCAGTATTGCTTGAAGGGGGGTGGGGGTATTTGCAACTTCCTCGGTTATAAATGTAAGGAAATTAATCACTGCTTCCCGAGTTTGTCTTCTTCTTTTTTGGTTTTTCTTGGACTGTTTTTGTGAGTGCAGATGTGGTAGCTTTAGAAAATTTAGACACACAATATATTTCAGAGCATAATTTTCCTGAAAGAGAAGTACTTTTCTCAACCTTTTGATGATGAATAAATGTTCAGAGAAGTCAAATGATTCATCCTCTAAACCAGTCATTGATTCAAGAACAGAACTGATTAGCTCCCATTTTTGTGGCTTATCTGGGCCTGTTTTCATAGCAGTTTGTTATGGACATTGTCTGAAGAGTAATGTATGAAATGAGACAGCAAGAAGGATGAGTAGTTTAGTGTTCCTAAATGGATAAGAGCCAATGACCTAGACAAATTTGCTGTCTAGGATAAGATTTAAGGTCATGTTTTATGAGACTGAAATTCTAGGGGAAAGTAGGGACATTATAGCACAGCCTAGCACAGTATAATTCCATGCTGAATATCTGGATCAAGTACCAGACTAGACCCATGCACATAGACTAACAACACTCCTTTAGAAATGTAAATGGTTAAGGATGGAAAAGCTAAAAATAAGGAAATGAGAGGAAGTGTGATACACAGACACCAGCAATTGTGGAGTGGAAAATGACTCACCTATTAATAAGACACCTATTAATAATACACTCACATAATGAAAGTTGAGTTCTAAAACACCCAGCGTAGCCTTTACTTTTGGATGACATGCTAGACTGACAGATCCACCTCGGTAGGATGACAGATCATGAAAACCAAAGTTCAGGAGTGTGCCATCTGAGATGAAGTGCAGATCAAAAGGATCTTCACAGAGACCCTTCAGAGGTCTCACTTCCTGCTATTACATAGGAAGAGGTATGGACAGAAAACAACCTTGAGTGAACACAGGATGGTGACTCCCAAGATGGGAGAGCTTGTTATATCAGACAGTGGAAGAATGACTTTTTTTGCTTCTAGGCGTGCATTCACAAAAGAGAGATATAATTCCTATAAATCTCTGTCATTTTTCTGCTAATCATTCAGTTTAGGTTGGTTTCCTGTCTGCCATAAATAAATAAGCTAGCTAAGTATTAGAATACAGGGACGTTCCACTTAGCAGTCTTTGCTGGCAGCAGTTTTTCTTTTTAAATGGAAGTAAGTTGAAATAATTAGTACTGGCACAACTATGCAAGAAAGGTAAACATTTTCTGTGTCCACAGAGGCCACTTGGAAAAAGGCACCTGGTCATTGACAAATGTTCTGAACAGGTGAGTACTTAATTCAACAAAGAAACAGAAGATAAAAGCTTTATGAATCAAACAACCAGAGAAGGGGATGCAGGTTGTACAAGGTTTGTACAAGGTTTTGAAGTAGGAGGGGGATATTCTATGTGCTTCATCAAAGCTGAGAACTGGGAAGAAAAAATTGTCAAGAGTAGTGATGAAACACTTATGATGAGTCAAACAGAAGAGTACTAAGGGCATAGATTCTTAATTAAGCTTAAGATGTAACTTAGCATCTTAACTAAGGTTAAAGTATAAATGATAAAAATATAGTCTTAATGCATGGAATGTCAACTGCAAAAACTCAGGCAAATAAAGATTGAATGTATGGTTAAAACAACTGTGAAGTTCAAGTGCAGATTTAAAGTCATGAAAGAGATGAGAGGCTGATTTCAGTGCTATTTTGTCAACAACAGTACTTACCAGGAAGATCACAAAATTGCTGGGCAGGAAATGAGAGGCAAGTGTAAGAAAGCAACCTGACCATGAGGTAAAGGTAGATGCTGAAAACAGATACCCAAGAAAGAACTGAAGAGCATACTTTAGTCAATACAGATCAAGAGGAGAACAGACCAGAAACTAAATATGAGGTAGTTTTCTGGGCTAGAATGTGACAAATATACAGCTTTTTCTGATTATACGTTTCTAGGCAAAAAAGGTTCTGTGCCTGGAGTTCTGTAAAGGAAGTCTGCTGGTACTTCATAATGAGAGAGGTGAAAAGAGAAAAAAAAAATATCTAAGAAACTGACTGTGTGGAGAAGATAATAAACGGTACTGAAAAGGTTAGAGAGAATCATTCATTGATTGTTCATGGGATCAATCTTACTTAATATTTTAATTTCATTAATGACCTTGGAACAAGTAATAAAAATGTGCTGATGACACATGATTGCTAAGGTACTGCCCACACGATAGAATATCAATGTAGGTAATGCATAGGATGGTGCTAAGAGACTGAAAATTATAACTGGAATGAAATGTAATAATACTAAATAGTTCATGAACTTAAACTGTAATTAAAAGACTGCTGTGTATAAGCTAGGCTAAATTGAAAAACTGTAAGAGCAAGACCTTCATTTATTCATCACAGAATATCTGAGAATAGTGTTTGTGATATCATGAAAAGCAGAACAAGGACCGTATTAAAAAGCATATTTTTGTGACTGATAGGGAAATTCTAATATCATTCTATAAAGCTGTTGGCTTCTGATCCATACAGCAGAATTCAGAAGGAAACATGTATGAGAACATATCCTACAAGGTTAAAGAAAGAGATCAGACAGTACAACAGGAGGTCAAAAAAGCGACTAGTTCGACACAAGTGGGATATGTCTTCAATGCATGTAAGAACAATCATGTTTCCATATATCAATGCAGACAGAAATATAAAGAAAAAATACTGATTATCATGGTAATAACAGTTAAATGTGAATTTAGGATTGATGTTAGAGAAAATTTTGACTGCTAGTAAATTCAAGGAACAGAAACATAGTGAGACTTTAGGAAAAAAGAAAACATTCTTAAACAAGTATAAATGAAGATTAAAGAGAAGGGTTTCACACCACGAAGAGTCCTTCCTTTTCTTTTGTGGAAATCCCCACAATTGTTGCAGAACTGAATTTTTTGCCTTTTAAAATTATGAAAACTATTATGGAGCATCACTTTTACTCCATGTTTGTAATGGACATTGATAGAATGTTTACACAAATTACGTGAAATAAAAAGAAAAATAAGAAATAACATAGCAATAATTCAGCAATTTGGAGAATTTGCAACCTGTAGGACATTCTTTTAGATTCTTTTCTAGTCTTTCCCCCAGTCTGACTTTTATTCTTATTCCTATTCCTGCTAATAACCACAGATTTCAGCAAAACTGACTGCAATATATTTCTTATGGTCTGTGTTTTTTTAAAATTATTTCTGTGTGGGTTTTGTTTCTTTTTTTTAACCAGAATATCATGAATTAGTATTCTGAATCTACTTCCAAAATTAAAACTTCACTCCTTGAGAAATTTACTTAAAGGTGGCCTACTCCACTGTGAGCGTAGCTGTATGAGAAACAGGAGTGTTGGCTTGAGCACTAAAACTCGATGCAGTTTTTCTACAAAATGTCTTCACTTTTCTGCATACAATCCACATGCTTACTGTTGCCAGAGAAACAAAGTTGCTTATCTGTAAGAGTGTTTGATTCAGGTAGGAAAATACATGACTCAGAACCATAATTACATACACCCCACTGTCTAAAGGGCTGAATAATGAACTACAGCTTTCATATTCTGTGGCAGTTTTAAAATTCAGATACACAACATTCATGAGCCACAGTATATTATAGGGCTATTTAATAATAACTCATATGTGTCCATAACTATTATACTGGATTAAAAAGATGATATTTTAATTTAATTGTAAGAAGAATTCAAAGACAAATTCCCTAATATGACATAGTCCCTTGTATATAAATTCCAGTCCTCATTATCCAGCTTAAACAAACCTTCATCTGAAGTTAGTCCCTTGGATCAGTCTTCATGTTCACAAGTATTAGAAACTTCTGCATGAATGTAATGGGTTTGATTTTTGTTAGTTTTGTTATTTTAACACAAAACTAATTTCTTCTTATGGCATATTCCCTGTCAATAGAGTGGTGGAATGTATGAAAAATAATGGCTAATAAAGGCAAAAATATATTTCCATTTCAATGAAAAATGACATGTGGTAACTATGAACAGAGCTACACCAGTCTATGTATAGAAAAAAAAATACATTCTCCCACACCATGGGTTTTCTTTTTTTCCACCTTTTTGATTTAAGCTAATTTAAAGCTGTGTACAGCTGACTGAATCATTTTTAAGATTTTTTTGTTAGTTCAAAATACACTCATTATTGCTTTAACATTTATATTTTTACAACTCTTCCTTTTTTTTCACTGGAACGAAGTGTCAATGATACCTAATATTTTCCCATAATGTCCCTATATATGCATAGCATACTAAAATATAACATTATAGATACCATCATGTATATTCAATATACAAAATGAGGGTACATATTCAAATTATAAAAAATAGATAGAGTTAATAGATGAAAGTAGCTTTAAAAAAAAGAAAATTGCGTATTCACTATGGTCAGAAATTTATTAGCTTAAAGGCATATGAAGTTATATTCCCAGCTTCAGATGCTTTATTATATTACCTTAAGTAAATTCTAGTTAGTTGCATTTGCCATAACTTGTTTTCTTTTTTAAAGTGGAAATTTAACTCACTGTTATCTTCCTCCTTAACCTAGAGCTTAACGGGGCAGGGAATCAGTCAAACAAAACAAAAAATATTTTAGGTATTAGTTACTTCTAAGAAGGCTACAGACCTGAACTGAGGAAGAGAAAGAAAGGGAAATGAATTCAAGGAGGGAAACAAGTTCTTTCTTATAGGACAATACAGTATCCAGATATGCATCTAAACATTGTGAGATTTAATAGAATCATTTGTCTAATGGAAACCTTTAGAGTAAGGTTTGTCTGTCTGGTTGGTTGGTTGGTTTCTTGTTTTTGTTCTGGTATATAAGGGGAAGGACAAGGGGAAGGAGAAGAAAAAAAAGGAAAGAGGAGAGAAAAAGCAAGGCAAGGTCCTAACTATTCCTGTTGGTCCTTACTTTGACCTGTAAAACCGAAAAAAATCACAATGTGGATTGGACCTTTACTGGAGACACCTCTTTAGAGATGTAAATCAACACAACTTATTATCTACATCTGACAGTGAACTGTAGGAACTTGTTAAGAATTGTGAAGGTGCATAAACCAGTTTGACTGGAATTGTGAAGGTTTTTTGGGGGATGACATGACATACATATACTATAATGCCAAGTTTAGACAAATGGCAACTTTGAAAATCCTAATAGACAGAATCTTTGTTCAATTAAACTGTTGACCGTGTAGTACCAGACCCTGATTATGGCATATTAATTGAGCTCAGGCTTCTGGCTGAATGTGTGAAAAAATATGTGGAAATGTAGTGATATGGTGTTTCTGAAAAGAAAAATAATACAGGAATGCAGTCTGAAGTTTGGACTGGCACAATTACCTGGAAAAAGACGATCAAAGAGTTAAAGCTCCAGGATCTATTCAGCCCATAATTCATAATATTATGATATTTGCCTGGCTTAATACTTAAACACATACTTAGGATTTATTTAAATGAAGTTGTTGAGTGTTGTGTGCCTTTTTGCCAAATATAGGTCAAGAAGCTAATAGCATGATATCCAGATCTGACTTGGAACTCTGTGAAATTTTGAGTTCTTAGGTGTGGATGGGCTCCAAATACCAGCATCCAGCATTGTACAGTACATCCATATTGTACACCCTCTAAGAGTAAAAATACAGAAAATTACTGCGTTGAAATCCCTTGCAAAGCAAATTCCAGCCCAGCACATATTTTTCTCTAACACAGAGAGATTACATAATCTTAGCTGGAATAGTTCCTCAGAAATAAAAATAATTATCTTAATTATGATAGTGAGATCAGATGTGGTCAGTGTATGCATACATGGAACCAGATAGGTTGAAAGAATCAGGTGACTGGAAAGAGTAAGTCTAGGCTTTAACTACAGAAAAAATTGAATTCTTGGAACAGAATTGCAGACCAAATTTAGATGTACCCTCAGTGGCTTTAAGAAAAAGATCTTCCATATGAAAATGAGAGAAAAGATTCAGAGAGATAAAGCATCAATTGAAAATTGAGCTTTACAGTTCATCATTTAAGAAGAGATTTATACTACATAACCTAAATACTGGATGATGTTCCACTTCAGGAAGCAGCATGCTGTAATGACAATGGAATATTAAAAAAAGAGAGATGCAGACCAAAGCTGCTGTGTTTTCACAAGAACATTTCAATTGAGCAAAATCAGGAAAAGTCAAAAGTGATAAAAATAAAGTATCTATATTTCTCTTGATTGGTACTTAGATTGTGGAATGTATTGATTGCTGTTGACTGAGAAAACAGAAGCTTTGTAAGATTTACAGCACAATCATTGGATAAAAGGGATGCACAGAGTAATATTTTGGAAGCTACTGAGACAAGATCTTCTCCAAATAAAAAAGAGAAAAAAAGAGACAATTGTGTGAAAGATATTAGAAATAAACTGCCACATATTTATAATGGTTGGGATATAAACTTCTTTCCATGAAAAAAATGGAAACATATTTTCAGTGAGAAGATTCCTATCTTTTGTGGTACAGAATTTTTTGAGTCTGTGTTGATTTTTGATTCTTCTTTAATGCTGACATGATAGAATTTGAACTTTCTTCTTCACAACTGTGTAGATGAGTATTTCTTCAGGGATACTGAGGAAACTGAAAGAAGAATGCACACATGGAAAGCACAAAAAATAATTGTGTGCAAGTATCTATTTTTGAACACCTAGCTTAAGCAGAAGTTGGGTAAGGTTTCTCTGATACAGTCCTGAGGGAGAGCTGGTACATACATTGAAGTACTGACTGATGGTAGAGACTTAAAAATCAAGTTCTCCTTTTCTAAACCTAGAAAAGGAAGCAATTTATATGTTGTTGGTCTACACCAAGAGAAACAAATGACAGAGGTCTGTGCAAAATCAGACATAATTTCTTGGGAGTGTCATTCAGCACTCTCAGCATTAGTCAATAACACTCACCAATAGTCTTACTTTTCTTCAATTTCCTTCCAGAGTGTGTGTTTCCCTGTAAAAAGTATAAAGACATTCTTGCATCGGCTTCTAAATTGAGGTCACTGGAGAGGTGCAACAGCCTTGGATACTTTAACAGTAGAGACTAATGAGCACTCAGTGTCCATTGGAAATTGATGCTATTTGTCCATATCTAAGGTTCATTTTGAAAGTTCTTCTGGAAATGTCTTCCCTTGGTGACAGTGGCATGTGAGCAAATATTTTCTCTGTAAATGTAGCAATTTCAGTTTGTAGAGTGCTGGAACATAGAAATAATTTTTGTCAACTGTTTTAAGTGGACAATGTACCTAAGTCTGTTTATTAAAGGATATTTTAATGGCTCCATGTGCTCTATAGGATCACCTGAGTTATAGCTGCAAATGGTAATGATTTAAACAGTCAAATTTATACAGTCAAAAAAATTCAAGAAGTAAACCAACACCCCTCACACTGCCAAAAGACCCTACTCAATATATTTTTCCCACACTCAGAAAGTCAAGCTGTTCACAAATAATGAGTGTGATACTAACTGTTTTATTCCTGTTAAAGTAATCTGGATTGTTATCCATTTTATGTTATGAGGGAAGAAAAAGGTCTCATGATCTGGCTTTATAGTGTAACTGGTGCTAATTATACAAAACATTTTTAGAATCCTACTGACTTACATAACACAATTGATCCCAAGAGCTGATTAGAATTTGACTTGCAGAGTTTAAGAAAGAGATGAGACAGTCAAATCAGGAAACAGAATAATTTCCATTTGATGGCATATTTATGCAGCAAGTATACTTCCAAAATTATACATATGATCTATTTTAAAATTTTAAGTATTTTAAAACCTTTTACCCCAGTGTGGTAGAATCATCAAGCTAAACAATTATATGGCATGTCACAAGGAACTGACAGCTCAGCACGCATGCTTTCTGTACTTAAAGCAACATTTCCATGCATATCAAACATATGATAACACCAATATCCATCATACTTTGATATTCAGTTAGTTTGAATTGTCTAACTTAGTTTATCATGAGATACCACTATTTGGTAGGTGTGTCAAGGACTGAGCACAGTTAGACCTTTGAAAAATATGGAATAGAAAGACAGGGTAAGGTTACTGGGTTAGTTTATCTTATGTGTAATTATTTTCACATAGGAAAGACACGTGACAGGTTCCCCAACTGACAGAACCTCTTAAGTAAGTGCTTTAATCTTAATAAACACTGCAAGACAGGGAACACAGGAAATCAGGTTTATTGTGATCTTTGTATTTTAGAACAAGTCCAAATACTAAGCTTGCACTAGCTACCTGTAATAGCCTGAAATGTGCCTTGAGTACGTGCCATTCCTTATACAAACACCGTGGGACATCGAAAAACATGTTAATATATTACCTTGTATTTCTATTTCTCATGTTCCATGGCTATATCAATTGCAGACATCTGTGGCTGCTCTTCCACTTTATCGCTACCTCCTCTCGCCAAGGCTTTGCTGGTCACTCATATCAAGAGCACTTAGATCCTGCTCAGTGTAACCTTTTCATCTTCCCTGGCTGGTTATGAAGTTGAACCTCAGAAAAACATGCTTCTGAGAGATTATTTATGCAGTTTGTCTTCCATCACCTAACCACATATCTCACTCATTTAAATAATTGCTTGTTTGTTTGCATTTATGATGAAGTATTGGCATTGTATTTGGCTGAATTCCTTATGGAAAGGCTTGATCCACTGTGAATTTTTTTCTCTTCCTGTCTGTTCTGAGGAGTAAACTGATACAACAGTTGGAGTTTTATAGGCCATAATGGGGAAAGAGATGCCTCAATTATCTTTTTAAGGACTGGCTATAATATTATCTCCTTCTACTTAGCTGTATTTTTTTCAAAACTCTCATCCAAGAGAACAATTTGGTAATATCTTTATCCTTGTGTATCCCCACAAAAGTGTTTTCAATACTTTAAAGGGAATATTTCCAGCCTGCTTTTTTTTCCTAAATGTTCTTGTTGCTCATTGACTTTCTTTTATATATTGAGTTCTTTCACAAGCTCTTTTGCAGTGCAGGTTGAGACTTTTTGAATGGAAAAAAGTTAGTAATTTTCTGCAATGGAATAACACATGATCACCTTATTTACCTATGAAGGTCCTGTTTCTGAAATCTACTTTTTCATGTGAAGAAACAGCAATTCCATGCTATTTCCTGTTTATGTAAACCATCAGTGCAATTTCCTATGAAGTTTTTTGAATAGTCTGCTTTTTGACATACAAAGGTTTAAGCAGAAATTATTAGTTAAGTGGATGTTTTTCAACATGCATGTGTCAGTTTTTATGTACAAAAATAGTATCTATCTATAAGAATTACATTCATAAGCCGGAAACACCAAACCTAAAGCATAGATATTTGGAGTTTGTGTTGAGTTTGTGTTTTCATTTAAGGCATTTATAACTAGATGGGTCTGTGCTGGCATGGTGTCTAAAAAGCTGTTGGGAAATGCTGAAGTACTGGGAATGACTTTTAAAATTATAAAATGAGAGACAAATTGATTTTAATTTATTTTTATATTACTCATTATGCATTGAAAAGTACTATCATTAAAATATTTTATAATTTTAACTCGGACATTTACTGTCAAAAATCTATACTTTGTCAAGAATGTTGATATTTAAAATCTGTGCTATAGTTACTGGCACAATTTTTGATATCTGAAGGAATTTTTTCTAAATGCTGACAAAAAAGTAAAGCATAAGAGTCTCAAATACAGAAAGAAATGAGACTCAATGTACATTTTTAGTTTGTACAAATAAGCTGACATTACAAGTTTAAAAATTAATTTTCTTATAAAAAGCATTTTTAGCAGAAGAAGAGATAATGCACATGGAATTGAAGTTAGGATGGCTCTGAAAAGTCATTATTAAAGTATGAAACAAATTTCATCAATAGAAAAGCGGGGAGCATGTATGAAGTAGTTTTATTTTACATTCAGATGACGGATTTAAGTACTGTCATAGCAAAACCATTATTCCCTGACATAAAATGATATTTTGTCTCCTCTGAGTCCATTTGTGGGGAATTGAGCAACGGCAGGAGCTTTATCAGTTGTCTATACATATGACTGTCACTTGATCTGCTCTTTGGTGAGACTGTATGTTTTTAATTATGTATGCTTTAGTCTTCCACTGCTACAATGTAAGAAAATGCAAATCTAAGAGCTTTTGGTATAAATGTCAGAACTCTACATTGTTATAATGGCTGGTTTTATTTTCTCTCCACCTTCAGAATGTCAAAAAAAGCTGAAGCATAAATGAAATCTTCATCTCAGTTGTGCTGGTTGTGTGATTTATAAAGTAATTTAACATGTATGATTTAGTTGTACCTACTGAGAGATCCCCACCCTACCCCAAAGACATTACTGTCAGCTTAAAACTCTGGCAATATATAAACTACACGGATATAGTCACAACTTGTTGTCTCAGACCTTATTAATCCTTAAGCTATTTGCATTTAAAAGCTGGTTTTGACATGGAATCCACCGTAAATCTGCACTGCCTGAATTTCCACTGACACTTCAGGGTGACATTTTGATTTTTTATTTTAAGGAAATTTCTGTTCTTGCCTAATCTCATTACCTGTTATGCAGGCATTATTTTATCTTATAGCAAATATGTAGCTTACTACAAATTATTGTGTCATTGTTCTGCCAAAGCTATCATCCATAAGGGACTTTTCTAGTGAACCAATATCAAAATATAGACGAGATTACAATAATTTTAGAACCAGCATCTTGAAAGCCTCAGGGGTCATTTGTATTAAGCCTCTTTGTTTCACAAAGCTACCAGCATCAAGTTATGAATGACATTAACAATTTGTAACAATTGCAAAATAAATATATCACTTGATTGTTTTCAGAGTAAACTTGTTGCATTGCAGCAGATACTGGCTTCTTTATTTCTTACTGCACATTTGTTTTCATATTTTCTGACATTAAATTTCAGAAGAAAAATATGTCAATTAAAAACCACTTAAGAAGTAAGACTGATCTTGCCTCAGAAACAGTAGAAATTGTCATTTCAGAAACAGGTCTTTAAGCATCNAAATGTACATATGTATGGATGTAACTTTAAACACATAATCCTCATTTCTTAATTAAGACTATTTTATGTTTATTGTTGTTTCAAAGTATTTTTCTGGATTGGGACCACAGAATGATAATATAATATTTCCTTCAAAGAAAACAGATACTTGTTTTTCTAACTGAAAGACATAAGGGAACAGAATTTTTTTTTTTAGATATTTCCTCAGCTGAAGTTGTCATGTGGTGTTATAAATGAGGATGAAGCACTAGCGTTCATTTAATTAGTAGTATAAAGGTGTAGCAACATGATTGTTTTTTTCTGTAAGACAACAACAGACACTAAAAAATTCAAAATATAGTCAAAGTTATCTAGGAAGAACAAGTTAAAAAAAGGTTGAAAATGGGACAACAGATGTGTCAGAAGTCAGTTACAGAAGACATTGACATATTTATTTCTGTTATATAAAATGATATGACTGTTTGGGCTGCCAACCTGGACATGCCACGTAAGAAATTTAAGTACAGTTGTTAGGTAAGGACTATGCCATGTGACTCAAAGAAGCACTTGGTAGGCATCAAGGTTGTTAGAATATCCCCTTAATGTCTTCCTTCAGGTTACTGCCCTCTGAGAGGTAGCTTTTGATCCTATGGAGACATCACTGTGAGCTCACATGATCAAGCTCCTCTGCCACAAGATAACAGCACATGAACACTGAGTTGTGAAGTGATACTGAGCCAAATGCTACTCAAACCATACCCAGTCCCCTGTCTCTAATCGTGTTTGTTTTATTCCAACTATCAGTCAGAAATGGTAAATGATGTTACATCTGCTCTGGCAATACAGACAAATGGATTACCACAGGAATGTGTGCAGATATCTAATAGGGACAATGTGATTACTTGTAAAGTAATGATTCATGTGCTATATCTTTCAGCAGCTGCTTTTTGGGAAACAAAATCAAAACATACCATAGCTGTTCATAAGTGAAGCATAGAGAATAAGGAGGCAAATTTTTCAGTGTTAGACTTTACAATAACTCACTAAATTGAGAGAAGACTGAATTAGTTATAGATCTCAGCTTATTCAGATGTACAAGAGTGACAGCAAAGAAAGAAGAAAAAGAGAGATCATTAATTTTTTTCCCAACAACTGTTATGGTCCTCTTTTTAAAGAAAGAAGGAACCAAATGAATATAGAGTGACTGTTTGCCAGAAGAAATAATCACTCATCCTACAGCTAAAAAAATATCATTCAGTGGCCTAACTGGCAAGAACCTCCCAGCAATTCAAATGTTTCCTTTACACCCACAAAGAGGTTCTGAGTGTTGCAGAGGATGCAGCATCCACTAGGCTGAAAAGTGTAAGTTGGACACAAATAGCTGGCTTCTGTGCTGTGCAGTAGCACATGTGTAATTGCTTAGTAAGTTCAGTATTTCAGGGATAAAGACATTTTCAATTCAGATACACAGTAATTAGGCTAAGTTGTCATGGTATTCTTAGTCACTGGCCAAAATCCACCCTTGTTTCATTCTACCAAAAGTAAATGTAACTTTGCAAAGATTTCAAAATCCTCTGTAATAAAAAATATTGTGGTATTTACTAAGTATTGAAAAAATTAAATTTGTGTTTGCTTCTACTTCATATGAAGAATAAATGCTAGATCCATTAAAAAACCTATAATGTTTTATGTTTGTATTTTATCATTCTTTGAATTAAATATGCTTATGCTTTGTCTCCAAGAAAATTAATTGAGATATTTCAGAGCTATATATTATGGACCTCAAAATTTATATGTCTAGCTTTGATGAAAAATCTGTCTAGCTTTTCTGCTACATATGAAAAGCAACTAAGTATTAAAATTTCAAACTTCAGTGTAGCTAATCCTTCTTCAGAAGTCATTCGAGATTAACAAATAAATAAGCCTGATTTAAAATTGTCTGAGACTGTGTTATTAACTTGCTGGACCTGAAACATGGTGAGAGCCAGATTTTTAAAATATAATCTTTCAATAAATATAATTACTTTCTTAGCACTAAAAATATATTTTTAAAGATAATTACTTGGAAACAATATTAGAAATTAAAATTTCTTGAAATGTATTTCTAAAATAAAATTTCAGCTATAATTCACAGCATGGGAAATTGGGGCATACACAATCCAACTGACAACTGTAGTAAAAGTCACCAGGTTTTAGTTTCTGGAAAGTAAGTCTGGGGATGCCAAGGCTTGGAGCAATTGTGTGGCTGTTTTGAAGACAATGATTGGTGCGGCCTTACCTCGAGCGTTGTGTGCAATTTTGGTCACAGAAATATAAGAAAGATATTAAACTATGAGAGCGTCCAAAGGAGTTCAACGAAGATGTTGAAGGGCCTTGAGGGGAACCTGTATGAGAGAGCAGCTGAGGTCACTGAGGTCACTTTTCAGCCTGGAGGAGACTGAGGGGAGACCTCACTACAGCTGCCTTGTGAGGGGAAAAGGAGAGGCAGGCTCTGATCTGTTCTCTGTGGTGACCAATGAAAGGAGCCATAGGAAGTCCCTTAAGTAGTGTCAGGGAAATTTAGGTTGGATATCAGGAACAGGCTCTTCACCTAGAGAGTTAGGCATTGGAGCAGGCTCCCCAGAGAAGTGGCCACAGCACCAGCCTTGGAGAGCTCAAGAGGTGTTTGGACAATACTCTCAGGCACAGGGTGTGACTCTTGGGGAAGGTTTTGTGCAGGGTGAGGAGTTGAACTTGATGATCCTTGTGGGCCCCTTCCAACTCAGAATATTCTGTGATTCTGTGGCAAAATCCTTACTGGATTCAGTAAGGGTTGTTTTACTGTGATTCTTTGTGATCTGTTGTGGCTCTTGTGATTCACTGGACTGTAATCACTTCCCTCTCTGTGAGGTATAAAAAGCAATATATTTTTGTAGGGACATATTTGGTTTTCAGTTGAAAAACATCATGAAAATGTACAGTATCAATTAATAATGCTTTAATTGCAAACTGATTCAATATATCTACTAAATAGACTGTTATTGATTTTACAGAGTTTACTCAGAAAATCCAAAATGCATCATTCCAAGAAAATAAATCTGCCCTGGAGAATTTTGGAAGAGTGAAGCAGATGTACTCCAAATCTGATAGAGCTGCATGTGTCTCAGCAGAAATTTTCATAGAGGAATGTTACACTGACTCTGTAGTAAAAAGAATCATCCCACAGTGTGGTGGTGTCTGGAATCACGGGTCCAAATAGAAAGTTTGTATCCTTAGGTTTGGTGGGTCTGAACCTCAGGCTGAAGCATAGATTGGCGTGGAAGAAGAAAGAGTGACTCTCACGTGGGTTGAAGATAGATGTTTATTGCTCCAGAGAGAGAGACGGAGAGTCCCTCTGGGGTTCAGGTTTCAGCTTTTGTATCAGGAGCATGGGGAGGGGCAAGGGTAAGCCATAACCAATACCAGGTAAGGAGGGAGTGACCAAGACAGAAGGACAATACACAAGAAATCTGATACATGATACAGGGTTGAGATACTACAGGCTTTGCCATTCATGTTAGCCCTTCCCACCCAGAATGTTTCAGGTTTCTGGACAGGGACACAGAATAGTTGGCACACCCACCACCAGGGAAAAACCAAAAGGGTTAGTAGGGCAGGGGGTAATTTAGACTGCACTATTATTAATTAAATGCACCGCAACACCACAGCATTAATAATCTTCAAGGATATGCAACATGCTATCTCTGGAGATACATGCTTTTGTGCAATATCTGACAGACAGACAGAGAAGAGTCCTTTCAAGTCATACAATTTGATTTTAGGTGATGGAAAGTTCATTTTTTTTATTGGTCTGCTTTCTGAATATTATGACCCATTAAGATGAGATGAGATGAAATGGAGGTGTTGTGGGGCAGGGGAGTGGCATGATTACTGCTCTTAGAAGTTTTCAAGTGTGTTGAAAGGAGGAGCTGTTCCTGACCTGCGAGGTGGGACAACCAAGTGAGGGGACATAAAGACAGGATAGAATATGGAGCATCATGTTTCCAAAAGGATGGAGGACAAGACTTGAGAACCAGAGGGGATGCAACAGTTTTCTGCAAATTAATAAACCACTGAGTTGACTTCAAGTAAGCCTAGCTGGAAGGATATACTTAAAAGAACACAGATTGGTTCATGGTCCCTTTTTATTTCTATTTTTTTAACCTAGGAATTTGTAATTTTATATTCTGAAGAAAGTTCTTTTGGTTAACCTAATAAAAATGATGGTTTTTTGGTTTGGACTGTTTACTTTAGAGACTTCAGAGATAAGGAAAAGAATGAGGCAGTTCATTTCAGGCTCTTAGTAATTCTATGTCGCACCATATTCTGCATTGTTGAAGGTGCTTGTTTGCTCCCCCTGTGAATTTTTTTTTTTTTTTTGTAATATTTCAAACAAAGCTGTCTTTTGAATTTTTGAATTTTAAGCTCAAGTTGCTGTTTTTCAGTGAATGTGAAATGTTGAATATGAAAAGCCCCCCAAAATCTGTTTTTTCCATTCCTTAAGGAAATCAGATTTGAAAAGTTGGCATGTGCTACAAAAAAAAAATTGTCCAGTTTATTTATTTTAATCTAACTGATTTTCCTAATAATCGCTCAGTGAGACTCTTAACTTGTTCTGGTCTTTTTATCCACAGTAAATTTAGACGCTATCCAACATAAATAAAGATGGGTAAAATATCTCCTCCACTAAGTCTTTGTAGGACTTGCTTGCTTTTATTGTTACAAATTCTGTCTTCCTGTTGCAGTTATACGGTTCTTAAATTCAGAACACTTTTTCTGGTTTGAGGTTTCTTTTTGTTGGTGTTGGTTTTTTGTTTGCCTTTTTTTTTTTTTTTTTAATTTCATAATCTTATAAGATGGTATATGTTCCTTTCCTTCTATTTCATCCTCTTCCCCTAGATTATTCAGCAGTGTCTTGCTCTGTCTCTCCTCTTTTTTCATGTGTTCAGTTAATTTAGTCAATTTTTCATAAATGCAAATTTGTAGGTGTTCACACATGCATTTCTTGACCACTCAAACTGCCTAAACTTGAAACTATAGATTAGACCCACTTCCTTTTCCAGTTTACTTGGTGACACACATTTCAATCCAAAACACTAGGCCTTTGAAGAGATCACCTTCAGCGACTTCTATTCTGCTAAGTTCAGGTCTGAGGCATAAACATATGTTTAAATTGTAGTTTAATTCCTCATTGCATTTCACTGCTTAAGATGGGTGGGGGTTCTCTCACGATTTAACTGAATTAAAAGACTGATGTGAGCTTCAGCCTAGCCGTTCTTCCTATTCTTAGTTAGGATAAATGTTCAAACAAGTAGGGATTTCTTACCTGCCATATATAAGAAAAATGTCCAATGTGGTTGTCCCAACTTACTGTGCTACATACAAAGGAAGAACTGACAGCAGAATGTGTAGATCCTATTTCTGTTAGAAATTAAGTATTCACAGACACATTGTCATTATAAAATTTACTTATTTGTGAAGAGAATTTTGTTAGTCCTCAAATGTTTCATAACAGGATTTCAATCTCTGCTAAGAATTTTATCACTTTTTTTTTTTTTTCCTAGCAAGCTATTTCTTATGTCTTTCTTCAAAAATTAAACTTATTTCACATAAGAAAACTGGCTACATCATCTTGTGCTGATGAACGGGATATTCTGTGAAAGGTCACAGGCTCCTGAACAGCTTTCACCTGGCAGTATGAATTAATATTTTCCTGATCATGCAACACTTCATATTACTACTGCCTGGCAAGATGGGATAAGCAAAAATAAAAAAGGATGTAAGATTTTTTTCCTTTGAGTAGAAAGGCATTTTCTATAGTAGCATTTTAATATTTATTTTTACTATTAAGAAATATATTAATGTTTTGGTAGGCACTTTAGCTGATGTATTATGTGGAGAACCAAGTATCTGTTGAGGTTGCTGTGTATCCAATAATTGGAAATTATGACAGCACCAATTTTTGTTTTTGTTTTTATTTTATTTATTTATTTATTTATTTATTTTTTTTTTTACTGCTTCTAAGTCTATTTATTCTTGATATATTTCCTTAAACCAGTAACAGATCCCCTGCCACTTTAACACTTTTCCTGCAGTGAGGTAATCGTGGATGAAACATGACATAAAATAAAACTAGAAAATGTATTTGAGCTTTTTTGGTAAGAAATTGAGCAAAGCTTGCGCTCTGGAAGGTATCTACATACCCAGTGAGTATTCAGCTCAGCATGACCCAGACAGTGTTATTTTTACTTGTGGAAGAATATGTCATACTAGTGACTAGGAAAACTTCAAGTTTCAGTACAACCTAGTCAAGTACAATACAAAATATTTTTGAGAATTGAAGTCCCACTGTACCAATTCCACAAGCTTACTAGAAGAGGAGAGGATCCCATTTTTCCTATGTTTTTAAATATATTCATACTCAGCTTTCTATTACATCAATGAGATGGTGATGGCACTCAGGCATAATTGTTATGCAGATTATGTAAAAAGAAAATTTTGGAAGTCTTAAAACAATGGAGAAATATCTGATGGAGGGAAGTGAAGGTGCAGTTGGAACTGGTATCAAAAACACTGTGAAATAAGAAGCCTGCAAGATGACTTTTTTTTTTTTTTTCAGATTTTAAACACAGCTGGATAAATAATGAAAATATGCCTTATATGAGTAGATACATATGTGATGTCTGTCATTTTTCAAATCCTGGCAAAACATGTCACACAATAATTATGTACTGGCAGACTCTTGAGATATATTTGGTAGACATATAAGTCCTGAAAATGGACATTATTAGACTTAAAATCATTGCAACCAGCTATCCCAAGTAACCGTTATAAAATACAGAAGGATTCAAAATAGTTTTGAGGGTTGAATAATGGAACATTTATTCTATTCTCTAGTCTAGCTGGGAGGGCCAAATCTAAGATAGGCAACAAGACGATCATTTTCTGAGTGGCAAGAAGGATCAATGTGCCCTAAGGACTCCACAGCCATAGCCCTTTTTTCCAGGAGAAGAACAAGGAGAATTTTAGGATAGAGAGTTTCTTCCTCAAAATGGTCAGATCTTTCCACTGCTTGATTTTATTAGAATCCAGTGTATGGCCTGTGGTGCACTGTGGGGTTATGTGCCAGGTGCATGCAATTTTGTGATGGAGAAGATTATGGGACGTAAGGTCACTGCTGGTTTTGAATGTGCCTTTTGGTGTATTCCCTGCTGTTTTTGCAAATATGGATGTTGCAGCTGTTGCTGTAAGGATAAGGGTATATAGCTTCTCCTTACAGGAAGTAATGTACCAAACCTACTTGCAAGTCCTGTGTTTTCTGAGGGTGACTGAGTCAATTTGTTTCTCCAGGGCTCTGCCTCACTTCTATGACTCCCCTTTCTCCTCACTACTAGCTTCACACATCATTCATTTCTTAAATTTCTCCTTTAAAGAAACTCAAACACTTCTGAGAAGATTCAGCCTGGTCCCAGCACACTCACTGTCCCCATGAGCCAGACCCTGTGTAGCAGCTCTATGTGGCAGGGACAGGGCAGTGTGGGGCTGAGAAGCCACACAGTCACCTGCTCCTGTGCAAGCAGCTGTAGGCCAAGCCTCCTGTTTAGTCATGACACCTGTCTTTCCTGCCAAGAATTTGGGATTTGCTAGTAAAATGTCTACCATCATTCATACTAGTGCAATGTTCAGTGAGAGGGGTTTAACTTATTCTGTTTTGGTCTTTACAACAAATCATTCTTCTGCCCTTTTTGAAAATGCTCTGAGAATAATGAACAATTTTTAAAACCAGTTTTGTTTTCAACTAGTGTATGTAAATAAAATTGTAAGCAGAAAAAGCAAGCCACCTTAGCCAGAGTGAATGGAAACATAGTTCAGAAGTTGGAAGGAGAGGTCTCTCTTTACCTGCATTGCAAGGTCTAGTCTGCCATTTAGGGAGGGTGGGGCTTCACATGTTGGCTACATGTAGAAATTGTCATGTATGGTATAACTTCTAAATGTGCCTTCATTAAAACTTTGGATGGGGATTAAGGGAGTGTAATTTTTCAGTGAACCAGAAACCAGTGCAGGGGTTGTGGTTCAAGCTGATAAAGCCTTGGAGGAAATTCCCTCCTACTGTTAGGAAAACTGGAAAGCGGAAACCCAAAGTATGACTGCTTTAGCTGATAAGAGAAAAATAAAATTATCTCAAAGTAAAGAGGTTTTTCTTTTTCATTCTCCTTATTAGATTTATCAAAAGAAAATATTGATACAATTTATCATTAAGCTGAAAGTTAAATATATGCAAAACTTTTTTTGTGTGTGTGTGTTCGTGCCATCTATATTAATTGTCTTCTTGCATTATGAAGTATGATGTGACTAAATTGGTAAGTAGTGTAAGTTGAGGTAGCATAAGTAAGTTTACAATTTGCTTGTCATTCCTTTTAGGCTTCTACTTAAGATGACTGCAAAATTCTCAACTGATGTTAATATGACCCTTCATCTGAAATAGAATTATTAAGCACTTTGGTTTTATCAGCTGTGCTGTAGTTTGCAGTGTTTAAAAGATGTGGTGAAAGGGTTTAATCAAAATGAGTAATAGCATTCCATTCAATTTCTGTAGTCTAATTATCCAATTTTCACTTATTTCATACCTGAGAAATGCCTGCTGAAGGACTGAAGTAAAGGCTATCTTAGACAGTAAAACTTATGTTACTGTGTGTTTATGCTTGTTTAAATTATGAGAAGGGCAGTAGAAGTGAAGGCTTTATTCTGCTCTTAGGAAAACTCCTGAGTGCTTTCTTATTTGATTGTGTCATAGTTTTATAAACATTTGATTTCAAAACTTACAAATTCTGGTTGATGATTTAAAATTGTCACTTGGCACACTGCTGTATCATAAAATGCCTTTTCATTCATCTGTTCAGCACAGGTCAGGAGGCTGGAATCACCATAGTCATTTGGACTTGTTCACTCATCGAAGTGAATTGCCTAGGGTGATGGGTTTGCTCATCCTGGGAGATGAAATTTCTTCCTTTCCTCTGAAACAAGAGAGGAGATGCAGAGTGAAGTGTTCAGGGTATGACTAGGTCTTGCCATAGATGACAAAGGATCACTGGCAGTAAGAGTAGATGTGCAGGAAGGGGAAGACCAAGACATTGAGAAGAGGGACAATATACTCTAAGAGCAGAATTAATTAAAGCAGAAAGGATAAACCATGCACACCCTCACTACGTGAAGACAGGAGGATCAGGTTCTCAGAGTTCTCAGTGACAAAAAGGCTAGAACAAAAAGCAGATTCAAATGTATTTTATTTTCATATTTAATTGTATTTTATCTTCTTTCTATTTCATGTAAATTGCTATAATGTGTTCCTTTCTGCTTCTCAGACATGTAGCTTCAAAAGAATTTAATTCTTTTTAATTTAAGTCTTTTGAACCAAAAGACTCACACCTTCAGTGGTATTTTAGAAAGACTATATTTAAGCTTTGGGTGGAGACAGGTGGAGGATTTGACTGAAGGATCAGTACTGAATGAAAGTATGTGCCTGGAGCATGGGTACGAGCTTTCAAGACTAAACGTAGGTGAAGAGTTTTAATCTCAAGTATGTGCCTCTGGCTGTGTCTCAGATATGAGGACAGAATGCTGCTGGACTTCTTTTCAGAGCTGTGGTATTCACACAGCCAGAGCCTCTGACAAAGGCTTATTCCATGTCCAAGGTCAGATGGGACTCTGCAATGTTACCCTTTAGTACCTGTAATCAATCAGTTGTCTTGGCACTCCCTAGCCATTAGGAACCCACACTGATAATGAGGCCAGATGTCTTGATTCAGCATGCTCATCTAGAAATGAAGCACATGTTAGCATTTTGGCTAAAATATACCAGCTTTTTAAGGGAAATCCTACAGTATACAGTTAAAAACTGTTCCTAAAGAGGAGACAAGGAGAGGACAGGAGAGGAGAGGAGAGGAGAGGAGAGGAGAGGATGAGGACGAGGACGAGGACTACTACTACTATTCATAGAAACATGTACTTTATACTGTTATACTTGCCTTTTTTTTTGGTAACAATATTACTCATATTGGCATTTTGAAAAGACTCATATTGGTATTTTGGAAAGTTAAAACTTAAATAATAATCGGATTTTGAAGGAATTGTGGGGTTTGTTTTATGTTGGTTTTTTGGGTTTTAGGTTCTGAGATTGCTAGTGGCATTGTAACACTTCAGTCAGGATCTGTTAGGGCAATGTAGGAAACTAGAATGACAGTAAGACTTAAAATGTGGACGCATAGACACACTATGCTCTAATTTGGGGCAAATGTAAAAATGCATAGCATTTGTTCTCGTTTTTATGTGTTTGCTTATTTAATTCTCTCCTTACACGTGTTGTAATGTTTGACATTCAGGTCACTTGCACAGGGGTATTTTGGTATGGTAAACACACTACGCAAGCACTGTATAGTATGCAAAGGAACCTGTTTTATTCAGGGCAAGCCTAGATTGTATAACAGGAAAAGCAATGTGTACTGAGGTTGGTGAGATAGATTTCATTGTGTTCCATAGCTTTTCGAAACTGTGTAATAAATGGGGTACTCAAAACTGGACAAAGAGGAGAAATGGGTCTTTTTCCCCTTAATATCTGTATCACTGATAGGAGGCACTGCCACTCTTGACCTCCTTGGCTTGGCATCCAGCTGCTCATTTCAGCTTTTGAATATGACTATGAAAAATGACCTGACATTGTTATCCAAAGAATTTGCATTGTTCCTTGTATGCTTATTAAACGCTACAACTGTTCATATAGGGATCATTTTGTTAAGCAGTTAAAAGTGTGTAACTATTATATTCCCTGGTTTCCCTGCTGAAACACAAATAGAAATCAGTGTACACAGTTTCTATATAAGTTAGTTTCTATAAAAACATGTATAGGCCTGATTCCAGTCCCATGTACTCTTGTGATATCAAATACTCCTCATTTGAAGTTCTGGCATTCTCAAGAGGCAGTTGAAGAATTTTCATACAGATTAAATAGTATCAGAAAGGATAGAAATGTGGGATGTGTGGAGAAAGGAATAATTTCCATTCAGCCAGCCTCCCACTTGCTACTGAAAAGCTCTATACATTGAGCTCGGGGCGTGCAGAGGAAAGCATACAGAAGATAGCTTTTCTATTTGCTTCAGAAGAAATACATGACTCAGTTAATGCCAATTGACACTGATTCTCTCAGTGCAAAGTACTACCAGACACTTCACTGTATAGAGTTTTTAAGGCAACACTTGGAGGAGGAGCACAGGAATGAGCTGATAAAAGTTGTCACAGTTCCATTTCCATTAGGGGAACCACCATGCTGATTTATACCAGCTGAAGGCATGCTAACAAGGCACCCACAGAAACGTTGTGTCTAATTTGGAAGAGAACAGATCACTTTTCTATAGTATTTTGAAACGACCACTTAAGGTCTTCCAGAATGGAAGGCACTGTTCAGTTTTGCATGTTTTGGATCCGACTGTGCAAAACCAAATTTTTATTGAACTTAATTTCCTTATGACAGTCCCATAAAAAGATCCATGGTAAGTGTCAGAGAAAATGAATGGTGTATCATTTTGGGGGATCAAACTTATTTTCTTATTTTCCTTAAACAGGCATAAAATGTGCATATTTTAGACCCTGCAGATGTTCCAGTGTTTTCTATAACAGTTTTTACTTTATTCTAGCAATATTCTATCTACGAATATAGATAGATGGATGTGAGTAGGCCTCATAGAATAATTCAGCAAAAGGAAAATCAAAATAGAGCAAACAAGTTCTATGTAAGGAACACTGAAATTTTTACCTGCTGTAAAGGATTTGAGCATGACAGCTAATAAAACTTTAGCAGTTTGCTTTATTCATTTGCTATTTATTGTAGATAAAAACTTTTGAGGCATTGAATATATTCTTAGGGTTAAATCCCCAATTTTTGCTCTCTTCCCTCTATCCCTCCATCTTTCTTTTAATTTATTAATAATCAAAGCCTTTCTATTATTTCCAGCTAAGAATGTCAGTTATTTGGCTGCAATATATCATTCATTGTTTTCAATAGGCTTTAATGAAAGGTTATATTGACCTTGTGTAAATTTTGACTTAAGAACAGCTACTAACAATACACCTCTGGTGCATTTGTTTCTGCATGTCTTATAGCCATCATGTGAAAAGCATTTCTAAAGTTGAAGTTGAAAACCCACCAGTTTCAACAGGAAATAATGACCCTATTTGCTATGGAAACTAAAGAACTTTATGAAAATGTTCTCCATGCCAAGGTAAAATAATTCTAAAAATAAGACTGATTCTTCATGTTAACTGACCAAGTTGAAGAGATTTTACTTTCTGATCCTTTTCAAGCAAAATATAAACACTTCTGAATATTTAGAGATAATTAACAACTGAATTATTTTTTTCAATACTGTTTTTCTTTCAAAGATAGAATGAAAAATCAAAACAACAAATTACTTTTTGTAACAGCAGGTGGTCAATATAAGTAAATAGTTGAAATATAAAACTACTTTTAAAACAAATCTGTAGGAAAATTATGGTAAATATCTTCCCATCACTCCCCTCCCTTCTAACTTCTCCTCCCTTCTAACTTCCCCTCCCCTCTCACTTCCCCTCACTTCCGCTCTCTGCTGATGTGAGTGAGGTCAAAGGGTCAAAGTGTATTCACTTCGGTTTTAAAGGGCTTCTTCTCATTACCTCTTCCCAGAAATTTTTACTTCAAATACTTTTTTTCTATGTCACACTGAACGGAAATATCAGCAAAGATTTCTTGATTCAGTCATGAGGCACAGTCCTCACCTTCTTCTCAGAGCTGGCTACCATAAAATTGAGCAGTTCACTGTGAAATTATTCCACACAGCCTGTGTTTCTCACCTTTATTTGTATTATATGGGAAACTAAAATAATGAGGAAATATTTTATTAGGCTACAGGACATCCAAATGTTAAGTACTGCCTTCAGTATCTCTAGGAATTTGGTTCTTAGTGATCTTATGGAGTAAACTAATTCTATGTGCAAGACAGGCCAAAATTTTTCTGTCGCTTGAAAAATTTATCATTGTGATGCTGGGAAAAAAACCAAACCAAACCAAACAAACAAAAATCTACCAGAATAAAAAAGCTTGTAGTCACATTCCAGAGTAAATTTATTAACCATAATCTGATTAAAGAATCTGCCAAAATACACTTAATCTAAGCTTTGAGCTGTGCCGTTTAGCTGTTCAAAATAAAAAAAAAAAAAAAAGAAAAAACAAAACAAAACAAAACAAAAACAACAACAACAACAAAAAACAAAACAAAAAAAAAAACCCACAGAAACCAGCAGTTCTCATGAAGGATACATGTTGCCCTAAAAGCCACCTAGAGGATGAAAAGAGATGACTGATTACTAAGGAATTTTAACTTTTAAAGAGGGTTTATCATTAGGAAATTATTCTGCTTTTTCTCAGGAAAAAGTAAAATTTTCAGAATGAGTATAAAAATGGGAATGAACACTTTTCCTATTTAACTTCTTTTGGATTACTGTGTTAGCACTGGCACCTGCTTTTACAGATGTGTAATTCCACAGAAGACATATTTAAGAGGGTATTTAATATGAGAAGTTGAAGCTGGCCCATATTCACTGAACAATATTAATATTCTTTCAAGAGATCGGTAATTTAATTTGTTACAGTCATTTAATGTAACTCTTCAAATGGGAGTTGAGTGTAATTATCTTTGAGTCTCTGACTTTGCACCTCTGGGGCCACAAATCAATGTTTGGTGAGGATGACAACAATTATTCTAATCAAAGTGATGTAATACATTCTAAGTTAGCTGGTTTCACTTCTTAGAGGGCTAAAGTTTTCAAAGAACTGCACTCAGGTTTGGTACAGCTTGTGAATTGGCAGGCTCAAAAAAGACACAGTCTGAAATAAGCATGAGCGGAGAAATAGCCTCACACCCCTAGAAAGCGGAAGTGCGGTTCCATGAGCAACTAACACAGTCAGAGGGCATTGTGACTCTGTGCCACATCAGCCTCTCATAAGAGCATAAATCTCATCTCAAGTGACTTTGAGCTACATTGAGCTCTGCTTCCTTCTTGAAAGAAGCAATTAGCATAAAACCACCACCAAACCACGAGTTGAGTTGACCTGTGCTCAGCTTCAACATTCTGATTTCTTTTATTGTGTTGGATTTTTTTCTTGGTTCCAATCTGATGTTTACAATTATTTGGCTGGGTGTAAAGAACTCTTTCATGTTTATCCTTTTAGGTTTTTTCCTTTTATCTGTTATAATGGAATTTAAAATATAGGGCTTAAGATAAGAGTCAGTACAAGAGTAATCAAGGGTTATGCAACATTTTATTTTCTTTTGTACACTACCAGAAGCTATACTAAACATGACTGTATGCTAATGAGATCACAGGATGTTTTCATGGAAGAAAATATTCATGAGGAACAGAAATGTTTAATTTGAATGTATTACCTATTCCTTCTGGCTGGGTTTAGCACTGAGATGTGCTTGCTTTAGATGATACCCTTTTAATCCTGGAAGAACTGTAGTCTTAAAAGACAGATTCATGAAGTGAGAAGGAAAATGGATTTCTGAGAGACGTATAGTAATTCAGATTAGGAAACTTTCTTTTCCTACTTGCCATTTTACTGTCACTTTTCTTCAGAAGAAGATTTCACTGAGCTTCCTCGATATAGGCGAACAGTTTCTGATAAGAGCCTAGTATTAGATCAAGGAAGTGGCTGAGGTATGCATTAGGCTTGACACTTCACAAAAAGAAGGTATTTGTTCCTCTTTACATACAGAGTACAGAATGATGATACAAACATGCATGCAACAAGAATTTCCAGTCTCCAAATCTTGGCTCTTTGATGTTTAAACTAGTCAAACAGATTTGGGAAAGACCTAGTAGTTTGCTGACTTGAGGGTTTATGAGAATATTTTTTCCATTTTTTTTAGGTTTTGAAAGGACTGAATTTAGAGTTATCTTAAAGTGCGAACATAGATGTTTTCACATATTGTAGGGCTTAACTGGTACAGGGAATTGTTTGCTATTTCCTGTGTCCAGTGCTGTTTCATTCTCATTTTTTGTCTGATCAAGTGGTCAGTTTGCTAAAACCTCTATCTTTTAGCAATTCTAGTAATTAGGGTTGCTTCTCAACTTGTCTGATGAATTTAAGATTTTTCATAGTAAAACATGTCCTGAGACTTCTTTTTCATATTATGAATGCTCTATGATTTAGTTTTTGTATAATTTTTTCTTTCTCTGAAAATTGTGTTTTGTTTAACTAAATTTTATGTCTGTTCCTTTCTGACACAAGCTTTAAACATAATTTCTGAATATTTTTAGGATGTAGACATGAGAGAGCCCAATGAGGGAAATGCTCAGTGTCTGTCCAGACCTTTGTAAGAATCCTGGCCAAATATCCTTGTTAGAATAACTGCTGCAAGGTGGGGATAGCTCTTAAGCTACTGGCAGGCCCTTTACCAGTCACACACATCTTGCTACTGGTGTGCCTATAGATCTAAGTGGAAACAAGAAACAAAAGCATACATTTTGTGTGTTGCTGTGTTTGCACCAAATAGTTTGTTGTAAACATTACCTGGATGTGGCCCTCAGTTGTCACATCTCTGGGTTTTCTTCAAGTTTTTTCTACAGTAAATTTATCTATTCCATACATAATGGAGAGTATTAGCAATGATAGAGCAGAAAAGATTACTAATGGCTAGATAGATGTTCGATATCCCCAAATAATAATGTTATTGATACATCTTCTAATGCTAAATAGCAACTTCTAAAGCAGTCTGCAGGGGAAAATCCTGGACAAAAGGCAGAGAATATGTGAGAGGTTTTTAAGGTACATTATACTCTGAATAAAATGTGGAAGAATGAATGTAAAGTACTGTGCTGACTTAGTCAATCACAACAGGGCTGATGCTGTAATATAATTACCCATCAAATCAATTTTTTTTTTTTTTTCATTTGCTTTACCATTATCATGACTTGATCAAAACTGAGTGTATATTCAGTGAAGGTGTCACTGTATGACTCTGAAATTTCATACGTAGTGCAGAATCTTTCCAAGAATTTTCACCTCATTTCTCTCAGCATGCTTGCTAAGCTTATAATATAAGCAGCAGTAATGTCAATACTTTGTGGAATAATCAAAGAAAAAAAAATCCCTTAAGAATTCTAAGTCTTGCAGGGAATAGAAAATTAATTATATTATTCTAGCCAGCAAAAATGTGGGAGAAACAAATCTTTAGAAATAGCCCAGTCAAAGCAAACAACTCTCCCACAAGTAAACAACCTTCCTACAGTGCCATGACAATAACATAGAAATGCCATTGGCATGGAAAGGTGTACTTGTCTTTAAAATGTAGTCTTTAAGTGACTTTACAATGAATGTAATGTGACTTGCAATGAACTTCTACTTTCAATGAATGTGGTGGCTACGCAGAGAGTCTAGAATGAATGTTTCATATATCGACCTTCGTAATTGTAAGACAAATATCCCATTGTTACCTTGTTGCATTATTATTCATTAGAGCCTGGAAGAAAAAACCCAAATCACTTACATTGGAAAAAAAAAAAAAACCCAACATTTTATGCTCCTATTACTATTTCTATGTAAAAGGTTTTGGCACCACAAAAATGCTTTAATTTTTGCAATAAGGATGAGAGATCTTGTATTAAGAACTAGCAATTACTGCTCAGATTCCCTGAAGAACCTGAAAAAGTCTGTGGACATCTAAGGAAAAGGTCAAGTTCATTGTTTGTTCCAAGGACATGGATATTGTGATTTTAATTGCCATGTTCCTCTATCCTTAGGGTAAGTAATAGCTGCTACTTCAAAAATATTTGGAAAAACAGCAGACCTTAGGAAACCCCAGAAATAATGTGCACAAAGTTGAAGTAATTGGGGTATGGCAATAACCTATAAAAATTATGAAATGGAAAAAGTCACTGGGGAAAAGATTTTAATTTTATTTCTTTTTAATCAAATACCCATAAAACTCACACTCTTGCTGAACTGTAATCATACTAATTTTGGGGGAGTTTTCCCTATGTAACCAATGATCTAAAGGATCTATTTGTGAAAACCTGATTTCTGGCAACACACTTCAGAGAACTGAAATAAATATCTATCTGTTCTGTTACAGAGTAGAAGGATGAACCTCTGATGCTTCGTTATACATGTTTATTATGTTTACATTATGTTGGTTTGGTGATTTTAGGTGTATTCAATTCTCATAAATAACAAGGTACCACTTAAAAACAATAAAATCAAGTCTGACATGTAGAACATTCCTAGTAAATGTAGTTGAAAAATTTCACAATATAGTATTTTTTTAATAGTAATTTTTTCACAAAATATTGGAGTTTTATAGGATTTAAAATAGAAAAATATTGAAAAAATGCTTAAGCATATGTCTCATTTTGTTTCATTTTAATATTCAATGTATTTTTTTACTATATTTGTATTTTTTTTCTTATTTTGAGAAAACATTTTAATATTGATAAAATCAATTACTTCAGTTGAAATTATAGCTTTAGGGATCTGATATTTTTATATGAGTTGAAGGCTCAAAATCAGTTGTGAAAAGCTAACAAAATTACTGGTGGTCATGTTTTCAGGGCAAAATGCTTTATTTATTTATTTATCTCATGATAATTTTGGTATACTTATTCTGATATCTCCATGTGTGATTTTCCTGTTCCCAACAGGAAGAAATGAGATGACCCAGAGGATATGTACCTGAGATGAGAGCACTGATATCCACCTTGGAAATCCTTTAATGCATTAAATTGTCATAATATTTCAAAATTTTCAAGAATGTGATGATCTGCAACTGTTACTCACTTTTGAATGCAAACATAAGGATTCAAAGAAAATGAGAGTAGTAACACTTAAAAAAAAGTTTATTTTATTCTTTCATATTAGAAATAAAAGGAGAAATAAAACCATCTCCTCATCTTCTTCTTGTCAACCTCTCCCCTCAAAAAAAAAAAAAAAAAAAAAAAAAAAAAAAAAAAAAAATTGCAAATGTCCAAACAGAATATCAGCAAATGAGAAAGAATCTGGAATTTCAATGCTATCATTCTTTTTTAAAACCTGACTTCCATAGTTTCATATCTCCTAAAGTTTCTTCTGTAAGGCTCTTTTCTTTTTCACCCCTCCTAAATTCTTTTTGTAGATGCAAGTTAATCATGCAAAATGAAGCTTTTGATTCTTAAGATAAATAGATGTAAACATAGTCATAAACTAAATAGTAATTTGTGTGCTTCTTATCATTCATATGGATACATACTATTGGTAGAAGAATCTCAGTTTATTTAAAGGAAATTATGCATATATTTATTTTGTATTGAAAGTGGCTGTATTTCTGTTGTTAGTTTCTGTAACTGCACATGAACTAAAATCACTGTTTTCAACATAATTAAGGCACTGACAGGTGTAGCTACAGTCCTGATCTCAGCTGACAACTGAAATTTTTCCTGTCGCCTCCAGCAAAATTAAAGCTCATACAGGAACACACAAATAAAAATAAATCCTATAAATTTCTTCTCTGAACATGTCCAGGCCACAAAACAAGCATCTGAAATATTGACTCTTATCTTAGAGGTGTTTCCTTCAAGGTCAGGCTTGAGGCGTGTTAAAAGCATTTGGAAATCGTGCCTGTTGCTGTCTCTTTTTTTACTCTCTGTGAAGACAATAAAGGACTCTCGAGCTTTTCATCCAATATTCTGTGAAGGTACACAAAATTGAAAAAACTGTGAGTACATGAGTTGTTATATAAATTTGAAGTAAAAAGTATACTAGACAACTCCTTTCTTTGTGAAACCAGTTGAGAAAATATTTGTTCAATTCCATTTAAATACGCCCTCTAGCAACTGAGACTCATAAAAAAAATTGCTAGAATATAAAGATTCAGCGCAAAGAGGTAGTGTGCCAAGACTGTAATACCTGTAAAAGTTCACAAATCAATACATACCCTTCAATCAATTCTTCTTAATGCAAAAAATATAGGTGGACAGTTGGAAAAAGAACCAAAATGTTTGGATAAAATTTTGCAGGGGTGGGTGCTAGAATAATGTAAAAATGGTTTCACTGAATTGGTCTGAAAAGGGCATAAGGCACTGAAGAGATAAAACACTTACAATCTAGCTTCAAGAAAAAGTCTTGGTAAAAAAAATAGCAGCCGTATACTAGGATCCTCTGACTGTCCTATCTAGTGAAGTGTCCAAAGGTACAACTTTCTAGGTTAGTTTTCTTTCCTCAGCCAAAAGAGTTCAGATTTTTTATCTTTAACTTCCAATGTGGATTTCCTGATAACCAAAGTGCGTTGTTACAGCTCCTGGCTGTTTATTCCCTTTCTGACACAAGGGAAAAAAGATCTAACTTCTAAACTCTGAGGTCTGCCACTACCTCTCCATACATCCCACCCAAGGTAGTCATCATTTACTGATTTATTTGTGCTTTATCTTTGTTAACTTTTTGCTTGTGGTGACATGTTAGAGATCAGAGACAGTATCTCCAAGCACATAATGCAGATATTTCCTCAAGACAGTATATCTGTATGATACACTGGGAACAAGACTGTATCAGAGTGCTCTGCTCAAAATGTGTGCAGGAGAAGGAAGGGCAATTCATTATAATCAGGAGAGAAGGAATACAGAAAGACAGATATCTGGTAATTTTCTTTGCTAATCCATTAAAGGGAAATGTCAATGCTGGTTATCCTAAAGAAATGGACCCAATCCTTTGAGATTTTTAAGTATAATTAAAAAAAAATCTAAAACGATGGAGTTAAAATAATCCTTTGAAAGCTGAGCATATTATGGTCGTGTCAGATATGCTATGGCAAGAGAATGTGCTACTGCTTCAGTATACAATTTTGCCAGCAATCATTTTAATGGCCTTGGGATTTTCTCATAGTTACTAATCTGTATGACAATAACTTTATTTTTACATTATGAAAACTGAAGTAATTCAAGGAAATTCTTTGTTCTATATTAAGTTTGGGTGGTTTTTTTGTGAATTTAATTTTTTTTATCTTGAATAACTTTATTGGTGAAAAATGTTATCTATGGAAAACAGAGGAATGAACATACTGGTGATATCTATTTCTGACTCACTTTGAAACTCAGTACAGGTTATATCAAAATGGGCTAAGAAAATAAAAAGTATAGAAGCTCAGTGATGGTGGAATAAAGGTAATTTAAAAACCCAAAAAACTGATTCTTTCCCATAGCTGATCACAGATTTTTTTCACAGAAAAGAATGTGTATGCATTGAATGTCTTCCTCCACAGCTTTTACATGAGTTGTCTGAAAGATATCTTGCATATTGCTGGTTCTGGGAGTGGTATTTAACTTCAGATGTTCAGTACAGGTGCTTAAGAGGGGTGCTAGGGCTGGTTTTGCCTCTTTTGATAATTTAGAGTTGCTGTTGCATCTTCAAAGGGCAATTCAGGCATAAAGTGGAATCAATCCATGGAAGTGTTATCTTCTTGCCTCTGATTATTAGGTTTTCAGTGTAGATGCCATATACATTCAGAAAATAACTGTCCAGCATTTGTATATTGCTATTACTCGCATCACTTGATTTTGAGCATGCCTGTTTTGAGCATGCCATCAATATTTTGCAACAGATCACAGTTGGATATTTGTAGTCTGTCTACCAGATTTTCTGGTAGAAACTGGTTTGGCTCAAAACTGAAAAATGTTCTTGGAGTGTGAGAGATTTTTCTGCTAAGAAACAGATTTGGAAGGTATCCTCCAGAAAAGTATGTAGTACACTTCAAGTGCTAATGGTCAGTCCATTCTTCTGGGGCACAGCAAATCCAAGCCACGTCAAATGTAAACCTTGTCAGAAATTCTACACATCCACTGCTTCAAATATACATCATGAAAACTGGCAAATCAGATTGCCTAATCCAAATCAGCTCTTGACACCTGCTCTGGTCATTGTGAATCATTATCTACAGAATTTTCCAATTCTTTATTCCAGAGAGGCTTTCTATGAGTTTTGTATTGTCTTAATTGTAGATAAGGCAATGTAAATTTACATTCCAAAGTCTGAGATGATAATTTTCTTTCTTTTTGCATTTTTCTTGGTTAATGGGAAAATAAGACCATATTCTAATAAAATTATTGTAAAATTTTTGATCACGTTAAGACCATCTTCTTATGCAATGATCTAAAGCCTAGAATGGGTATGACTTTCTCCATAGTTTCTCTTGTTTTCACCTATCTCTTTCCAGGTTTGAAAGAAGAGAAATTATCTTTGTATCTTCAATGGCTCTTGAAACCAAGAAGCCTGCACAATTCAGGAGCTAGTGAGAAGGTAAGAAATAGTGACTTCTTGATCATACAAGAAAAAAAGGAAAATGAACCTCTGAAATCTGACTTCCTAGAAATGATTATTTACCACATTGGAATATTGAGAAAACTGAGGACAATATCTATGGAAGTCTAAAATAAATATATATGTATATATATATATATATATATAAGAATGAATTCAGTGTAACTGCTTTTCTTGGGAATTTATATTGTGGCTCACTGAAAGCATAAGAAAATGTCCTCTACTGGAGCAAATTCACACTGTGCCCTTGCAATCAGTCATACTGCTTGTATTGGTTTTGTTAAAATCATATCCACATGCAAATTTGATGCCATTTTGATTTTATAAAACTAACAGAATTAGTTACTCAATGTTACAAGTCTATTCCTAAAATATCCTGTTATGTTTGTAGTATTAAAGGAATCTGTGGAGAGTAACATTAAATCCAGTATCATAGTTCCATGAGCTATTTCCATCTATTATTTTTGCTTTAAAACTGTCAGGATTTTACATAATTATTTTGTGAATCCAGAAACAGATTTTCCTTCCAAAGTGCACTGCAATGAGTATCTGTGATGCTGTTTGGGTTTTGCCTTTTTTCCTTTTATATGTTCTCTGTATTCTTCACACATGTATTTGTAACTCTGTAGTCTATTGTATTAGTGGCTCGTTTACCCAGTACTCTTCCATGGCCTTTCCTTAGGCAGAAAGACGGAACAAATTCCAGAGCTCCAAGCCCCAGGAGGTGCAGGGTCCTTGTGCTAACTTGGTTCTTCCAGGGAACCAAGGCTGAGAACAGCTCTTCATGGACCAAGTGCAGCTAGTACCAAGGGAGGGGGCTCCAGAGAAGGGGCTCGACCTGGGAGGGGAATTGCATCACCACTTGTCCTCCTAACTGGTGCATTTTATCAATTATGTAATTTCCTAAAACATATAAAAATGTACTCAGTCTTGGAGGCGGTGAGTTTTTAAGGACATTTTTCCATGACTGCTCCTGAAGGCCTTCAACTAAAGATTCTCTTTTATATTACCTCCTCACTAAAAGTATCTCAAGTTTCATTTCCAGCTTGGGAAAAAGAAAACACCTGTGATCCATGTTTCACACTGCAAAGGAAAACAAAGTGGAGAGATAAATTTCACGCAGTTTCAGGCTGACCAATTACAGCAAAAGTATACTAAGTCATGCATCCATTTTGAAAAGTCAGAATAACATTTGCAGTAACTATGAGAGCTTAGAGTTCTTGCAAATGAATTGGTGCTATTTGCTAAGGCTAGGTATGGAGCCAGACACATGTTTGCAGGTAGTCATTCAGTTTTGGCCTTCTGTGTTTGTCTTCATATGTGACTACTTCTGAGGTGGGGTTGTGTAAATCTGAGGCTGTGTAATGTAGAAGTGTCATCCAACAATTAGATTTTTTATTCACCATACGTAAGTCATGGTTGCCACTGACAGCCACATTTTAAACTTCAGAAATGAAGGATAAGGTTCTGGGTAAACTACTTTTTCCTTAAAAGTGGAAAATAATCAGCTTATAAACTTCTGTTTATTGTAAAGAAACCTTTTCTAATTATAATGAATAGATAAGCAATGCTGTGTAAGATATTGTTGTTAACAAATTGGGAAAGGTAAACAGCTCAGATGTTATATGTGACCATTGCTTAGCAATCAAAAAGAAAAATGTAATTAAATGAACAAACTTGTCTAAACAGAACTGTAGTAGACATATATTTAGAATATAATTGTACATTTTCAGTACAACATTTGCAGAATGTGCCATTATGTTTTTAATAATCACAGGTGTGTAGGTGTTCTGTTTCATCTCATAAAAAACCTCAAACCAAAATCAGAACAATAAAAATCTCCAAACTTCATGGGTTTCGGATTATTTTTATGATGTTTAAAATATGTAATGTACTCCTATTATTTTTAGATTGGTGTTCTGAATGCCACCTGCTGTCTCCTGCCATTTGTGATACTTAGTATTGATGGAAGTTTTTACGTTGATCCAGTCTAATCTTGCCTAATTTAGGAAGTACAAATAAGTGACTGGGTTGCATTTGCTATCGCCCTCTGCTAAATTTACTATGGCTTGGAAGAATCCTCCAGTTTGTTTCACTTTTCCACACCAAGACTACTGTAAGTAGGACCCTATGCGTGAAAATACGTTCAGAGCTGGAGATGGTCACCTTCTAAGCACATATTTAAAAAAGAAGTGTTGGAATTATATACATACTGTTAAAAGCTGTTGAGGTGACTTAGAATTTATTGTCCAGTGTAAAAAGTCAGAAACAAATGAAATAGAACAGTGGGGGAAAAAAAAATTGAGTTATACCAGGGGCTACTAGCAGCTGTGGGATAGCTGCATAGCATTATGCTTTTTTCTAGTCATTATTTTGGTCCTGATCACTGACTGCCTTAGCAGATACAAAGTGTGTCTGGGATTGGTTTGACTGCATTTCCTTCTGTGTAATTTTTACCCCAATGTTAAATGTAAGTTTAAAAGCTAAACGGTCCTTTAAGACCACTATTATGTTTTAATCTCAAGTGGTATTGTCCTGTATCATACAGTTTAACTAGATAATTTGGCTACAATTGTAACCAGAGTGTCAAGTGAAACTCTCATTTATCCAAAAATTTACACTCAGAAGTGATTCACTTTAGTAATTAAAAAGTTTGATTTCAAACCTGTTTTTATATATATATATATATATATGTATTTATATATATATACATATATATATGTGTGTGTGTGTGTATTAATGTAAGGTTTAATGCAATTTTTATTTAATTTAAAATAAGATAATATTACTGACAACTCATTATGAAGGTTAATTTTATACTATGTGTCATGGTGGGTATAACATCATGAGGAAAATTATGGGTTCAATATTCTTTCACAGAAATAAAAAGGGCACTATTCATCTCAGTTGTTTGCAATATAATAGTTTAAGCTTTCCCCCCATGTTTTGTCTTTTAAAACCTACATTCATTCTTCAAAAGAAGAAATAAGTTGAATTTTCTGCAGAAAGAAAGATATCTAGTTTTCTGTTTTTTTCATGTCCTAGACTTCCAATTTTCCTTCCTTACTCTGAACCCAGAAAATAGTCTATTGCTACTCTACGTTAAATTATGAATTCTCCTTACTAATTTTCAACTCAGCCATTTTTTTGAAGGTACTGCAGTGAGTAAATGCAGGTAAACTGTAACTATACCTTTTTCCTCCCCTTTCCACCATTCCTTAATGTCATTTTCATCACTCTGTCTGAGAATGAAATTATCAGATAATTTGCAACTATGCAGTACTAGTGAGAGAACAGGGAATCCTGCTTTGCCGTGTCCCTAACTGCAATTTCTTTTTGCTGACTTTGTAACATGTCATTTAGAAAAAGGGCCTGCATCATTAAGGAAACTACAGAAGTATGTGACATAAGGGGATTTAAGATCCATTCATGTATACTTTGTGGGGGTTTTTTTTATGTTTGATTACTTTTTTTTTCCTTTGGCAGCAGTCTCTAAGGCAATTTTGTTGGTTGGCAGCTGAAAGCTTTATTCCGAGTCATGATTTTATGTTATTACTTTACATAATTGGTTTAATGATTCTATGATGTTGTACAAGAAATTTAAAATAGGATTCATGTAAATCCTTAAATAAAAAAAAAAAAAATTAAAAATCCAATACTCTTTAATCACATGCTTAAAATAAATGAGTATGAAACTATTTTTTGTTAATATTCATATTTTTTCTTTCTTTAGAGATTTTAAAAATCACTTCAAATAACTTTTCTGGTCTTTACTGAAATCTATTGTCACAACCATAGAGAAGGGTATAAGTCAATATTAATTTTAAATCAAAATACATAATAATGAGTCAAATATAATCATATTTTGAAATGTAGTAATTATCCAAACATTTGAAATAGCCACATGGCTAGGAGGAAGCTTGTTGTAGTATTTTAGTTCTTCCATATAATCTAAACTCCTACAGTCTTCCTCATTTTATACCATCTTTTATGCATATTCCCCTTTGTTTGGTTATCTTCTCAATGTCATACAAAACACAAGTGTAATTACATTTACTTACACTCTTCAAGCAGATAAGTGTAATTACATGTATTTTAATGTGGTTCAGCCACACACGTGAGGAGGAGTTACTGTTCTGAAGAGACCCCAAAGTTTTTCCTTGCTGAGTTATTCATATTCTTTCCTTTTGTTCTTGCCCTCTATCCAAAGGTTAGGAATATAAAAAAGTTTCCGTTTGCTTGAAATGCCATTTCTTTATTTAAATCCTGCAGGTTATTTGTCTGTAACTCATTCCTTTTGGCTTATTGTGCTTTTCTCTATCTATGCTTTCCCTCTCCAGTTAAATTACTTCTTTGTATTTTAATTATGAGTTCTAGTTCTTTAGCCGATATCAATTTTCATTACAAAGCTTTAACTTCTTTGATTCTTTCTATCATCTTATTTTTGTCACTTATTTCTGAGGTAAGAAGGTGACCATTAAATCCTAATCTCTTACAGTAAGTATTTGAGGGCAGACTGAGGCATATATTTCATTAAATATTTTAATATAATTTGCATTTTTAGCAAAGACCATTTCAACTTTCTTCTGTCTCAGTTCTTTTTTGGATCCTTTGTCATCATTTAGCAGCATTAAAATACTAGTTCTATTACCACTCTTTCATTCACAAGGCGAATGTTTGATAACTGATTAAGGGACGTGGGATTTTCCGCAGAATGAATATTGTAACATGCATTACATTTTTGTTTTGGTTCTTGCTGTGTTTTGCACTGAGGGCAAAAAGGAATTATGTTATTTTTAAAATAATCTGCCTATAAACTGCCTTTACCTCTCTACTATGGAACAAAAACCTGTGCTCCTCCTTCACCTCACAGTTGTATGAAAATTAGGACACACCTCAGAAGAACAAAGCAAGCCAGATGAAAAGGAATGCGTGCAAAAAATCACTACGGATTTGAACTGACATTTAAGGAAAGATTAGTGTATTTCCCTGTTATCTTTTATTTTTTGAGAAGTTCTGAACCTATGTGATTTTTTAGGATACCTTGTGGGTAGAGTCTGATGAGATTAAATATGTCATCCAGCTGCCATTATCCAAGCCTGGCCCAGGTAACTGCAATTTACTGTCAATATTTAACTTTTCAGTATTATTTTACTGTTTGAAGGTTTCACCTTTTAGCCAATGTAAACTACACATTTAATTTGTTATCTTGCAGTCCTGGATAACTTTGGCCCATACATATTTGTATCTTGGGTATTCTTAATGCGTCCTGAAAATTCCCTTCCTGTTACCTCTAAACAAATTGAAGCATTAGAAATAGTTTCTGAAAATGTGGGATTATTCTTCGCTCTTACTTCACAGGTGTTACATTTCCCATCTCTTTTCTAGAGCATGTGCTGCTTCAAGCATTTCCTTTGACCCCTTGTGGCTCTACCTAAACCCAAGTTTCACCCTAATGCCTCCTAGGCTGATAGGCACTTTCCTGCACGGCGCACAAAGAAAGTTGAACTAGAGTAACAGATCTCACACCTTTTTTATTTTTTTAATAAAAATACTGGCTCTGCAGAAGAAATATTTTGTACTCCTGTGTGACCCGTGATAAGGTCACTCTTAGCAATAGCAGTGTATCAAGGAGCAAGTGGCATCAGAGGACATGATGGCCTACGACTTACAGCTGAATTTCTTTCAGAATGATTCTTTGTTTCTACTTACTCTTTACTGGGAAAAAGAAAAATGTATGTAGAAACAAACATGAACCACAATGGCTTAAAAAACATGAAATTGTATCCAATTATTAGTCATGTTTTAATTAAGCAATGTTTGAAACTATAAATTCTCAGTATATGTATGTCAATTTGTGTAACCTTTCTAATGACATAATTTAATGACTTGCAGTTTTCATTGCTATCTGTCAGAAACAGCAGAATATGAAGAATTTACTCTTCCTAGGTTTCTTGGAACATTTTTTTTTTTTCATGAAGAGTGCTAGCAAAAGAGGGAAAAGTAGTACATTTACTGATGTAAAATTAACAGCATCTGTAAATCACTGGAGAGGTTGAACAACACTTCTCCGTTATTTTGATCTCTGGATTTATTCACTCAGAATGTTTCCTTGTGTCCTCTGATTGTATCACTGAGGAAGTATTTGTCTCCTGATAGCTATAAATAGATTAATTGATTTCACTAGGCCACTCAAACTCAAAGGTTCCTGTATCATTAGCTTAAATAAATATCTGCACCTATTCTGACAGTTTTGCTGTAACAAACACAAAGCATCAGTGATCATTGTAATCATCTTCGAAACCTTCTATTTTTTTTATTTTGCTGTACCAGTACTTTTTTATTTGAAACTTATGTCAGTTTAATTTTCCTAGTTTCTTATCAACTTAAAAACTTTTTTCACACAAGGTTCAACATTTAATCTGAGGAAAACTGCAAAAACAAAATATTCAATAAAGTTATCACCTTTCGGCTTTCCTGTCCTGCCTTAAAAAGTGCTAGTAATTTGATCCCAGTTAGGCAAGTGCATTTATTGATGCTTCTCCTCTCACTTCTTCCCAAATATATATTATCTACTTAAAAAACCCTAGCGTTACACTGATTGTAAATATTCACATATTCAGGTTATAGTGAAGTATTTTCAAAAGGGCAAGAATAATTTTCCATGTCTCCTTGCAATATTTTTTTTTTCCTATAGTGGTTTTATTTTTAAATTATTATAAATTAAAGTTTAAAATTAAAGCTGAAAAGAAATATTTTTCATGTTATTTCATTTAAATATATTAACCAAGGTTAATCCAAGGGTTTGAACCAAGGGTTGAGTTTTTTTATTCCAAAAGTTGCCAATTGAAGAACATGAACTTGATCATTCAATCAGATAAACATTTTACTGGCATTGGTTTTTCCCAGAGCTGACTGATTAGGTAGACTCTAATTAACCATTATATTGTTTTTGCTGGGTTTGTTCACAATCTTATCTATTCTGTCCAGTTTCTTCCATTTACTTGTCTGTTCTACCTAGCTATTCTAGCCTAATATTCTTTGGAGAAGAATCTTATTCTCTTTATATCTCTACTGTGAACAAAATAAGAGACATATAAACTAGCTGATTCTACTATATTGTTTGTGTCAATAATAGTTTTCTTCTTTGTCACAGATCTCATTATTTATTATATCATGTTAGTCATACTTCTGCTATGTCCTGTTGAAAAGAGGTCAAGAGTATTCTTAGCAGTGCAAAAAGCTTTCTTCAGGAGAATTTAGTGAATTGTCCTTTTTTTAAGGAAAACCTCTGATCTTATTGACAGCCTCCCAAGATTTTGAAATGTCGCTCATACCTGCAGCACAATACTCATAGAAAAATAACTCAGTGGACTGTAACAGAGACCTATATTTTTTCAGACTGTCTGAATGGGGATTTAATTTTAGCACAATTGAAAAGAAGTACTAGCTATAATGATGATGATGATGTGGGCCGCTAAGGCATCACATATAATCTGGATAATTCCACGATGCAGTGTGCATGAGACCAATGCACATGAGATTTGCTTTGTGAAAAGAGGTGGTGAATCTGTGTTAACCAACTGCTTTAGGAATAAGACCTGCTGCTTTTGCTGAGTTGGGCAGCTCTGCAGAGTTGGGCTGGAGTTGCTAAGAATCAGAACTGAAGTCAACTGTCCATGTTATCCACAAGCAACCAAAATATGAATCTTCCTACCTCTCCAGACATGTCCATTCACATTTCACAAAATGAAAACCTACAGATATTCCCAGACTAGTAAACCTCCACTCAGATCTCACATTTTATCAGACACCCATGTCAATCATCCACAGAACACATCTACAGAGACCCAAACTTCCTTAGTTCTGCTACTTGTTTTACCTCCCAAATTTTTAATTTCCTACTCTTTCCAGAACACTACAAAGGGAAGAATGGAGCAGGTACAGCAGTTTAGATGGAATTCAAACCTTTAAATCACTTTTTTCCAGTACTTATTTTTTTAAAATATTAAATATCATAGTCCTTTAAGATATATATTGAATTTGGCATCCTGTCTATAAAATTCACTAAAATTAATTAAGCACACTTTAGTAAGATATGTAAACATTCTTATAAAGTTTTGAGCCACAAGTGCATTGGCAGGTGTGGCACAGAGATTGAAAGCAGTCAGCTGTAATGTTTTTTCTGGTACTATAGTAACAGACCGTAGAGAAAGGCAGTAGCTCTAGGAACACTGCCATGTCTCTCATCATTTACTGTGGGTTTCACTGGAAGTATTATATGCCATATCAACCTGGCTATCTACTACATGCCATGCGACTGTTATCCAAATCAAATTTACAGACTTAAGCATTAGAATGCCTTATTTATACACACATGCACCTAGGGAGATAATTTTTAATACTGAAAGAACAAACAAATTCAGAGGATTTTGTGATGAGTGAGCCACTTGGCCACTAGAAAGAAAACACCAAACATTAGTCAGATTAGAGCTTGGAAATTAGTGTATCAGCTGTCCGAACACAAATAACGCTGACAAACAGCTGAAATGATAATTGGAGTAACTTCACATGCACCAATGTCCCATTTATCAATACTATAGGGAATGTAGCATCAATATCACTACATCCTCTACATGTGATAAAGGCAAAAGCTAGGCAATATACTGAAAGGATTCCCGAATCACCCTTGCAGTCAGGTGATATAAAACTCATTGGTCTGAATTTAAAAATGTGATCAACATGAATATTTTCTAACTCAGACTGAATTTTCTAACTCAGACATATCTAAAAATAACATTAAAAAAATTTTTGTCCTCTGTGTTTCAGAAATAAAACCTGACATAAATGCCTCTTTTTTCAGTCATGGACTTTATTCTGTAAAATTAGGGTAAATTAAACCTATTTTAATAACTCTTGAGGCAAGACAGATTTATGAAGAAATTATAGCATGCATTTTTGAGAAAATCTCTGTATCACCTGTTTTCATTCTATATGTTACGACTATTATTATTCCAGTGAGATATGATAATTTTTCCTGAATAATTCCATAAGTGTAGTAATTATTAAGATATTTAACTGGTAAAAAAATAGCGTAGTGATGGAGATTTTTAGATTTGTATCATCAAGATATGTCAGATAGACTTCATGTCAAAGGTTGAAATGATTAAGAGAAATATTAGAAGAGTTGTCCTGTTTGTCGGCCAAAACCAGTAACATTAAAGTGCAAAGAGTCATTAAATTTCAGATCTAATTTAACAAAGAAAGTTTTGAATTTAGTGTATAATGGCATGTAAAGGGAAACTACATAGCAAAGTGTCAATTAAAATTTGGCTTTTAATATTCCTGTGTTGTTATATTTTCACTTTTTCATTGAATATCATTAAGGCCTGCAAACTGTAAAAATTATGTGCACATACAGAGTAACTTTGGAGTTTTATTGACCTCGGAGGTCTTCTGGTGCCTGAAGTTCTGTTCCTAGGCATAGGCAGAAGCTCTTCAGTTTCAATTAAGCAGAACATTTTGGTGCCTGCAGCCCATTAAAAGTTTTCATTAAACCAAGACAAGAGGTGCCCTGTGCCTCTTGCTCATGTCAGGCACAACCTTGCAGTTTCTTGATCAGGTTCTCAGCAATCAGCATAATCAGTATTTTGTCAACTTTTCCTTGTTGAAAACAGAGCCCTATGTCGATTTGACTTGATCAGTCTAACTAATCTGCACATCCTTAGTATTTTTTAAAGGCAGATAATGTAAAGGAAAAAGAAATTGAATGAGTATATGGAAAAAAAGAAAAAAAAGAAAAATGAACAATAGCCTAAAAATTAGCAGTATTGAGAAAATATTTTGAACTTATTCCTTTGTAACTAACAGGAGGACATAAGTAGGTGTTTCTAATTAATTTTAGCTGCAGAGAAAGTATATTTTTGTGAAAATTACTAATTGACCTTTGAATTTTTTCTATGTAACGCTTTTCCTGGGTAATTAATGGTAGATATTTTAGAAATTGCTGTAGTTTAATTAAAATTAAAATTAAAACTCTGTTTTTAAAATAATACCATTAAAAAAAAAAAAGAAAAATTTCAATTAATTTGAGTGAATTTAAAAAGATCCTATATGAATGTTCTCATAATAATGACTATAACTTGCATGAGTTCTATTTTGTCACCTCATTTTAATTCCTAAAAATTGTTTACACTAAAAATGGAAACGTAAAAAGTTATTTTGGTCACCACATTGTAGATACAGACAGCGAAGTTCATCCTAAAAATGACTGAAAAATTCCTTTCATATATGATTTTTTTTGAACTTTTATCCTTTTTAGACCCAGCACTCTCACCACTGTGATTATTTTATTTTAATTACATTTATTTTATTATTTATTTTAATTACAGATATAGAGTCAATTAAAAAAAATGAAGGAAATATTATAGCTTTCAAACTTTTATACATCAGTTGTATTTGCTTTGTCCTAATCCTGCTTAAATTTTTGTGAAGGAAGCTCTATGGCAAGATTTGCCATTACTTATTTTCTAATAGTTTGCTATGAAGTTCCATTAATAACATTGTGGTATCCACTTCAAAAGCAGCATCTCTGCATAAGCAAGCAATTTCATGTAAAGTGGATAATTTGTAATTATTATTAGATATACTGGGTTGGCTGTTTTTCTTTGCTTCTTCTTCTTCTTCTTTTTGTGTTTTCTTTAAGAGAGGAAATACAGAAAAAAGGATTTGATCGTAACTTCTATGAGAGCTGTTAGATTTTTTTCTCTCTAGTCTTTGATAATTTTTTTTAAAAAATTTCATTTTGACTCAGTAAGAATTAATAATCCTCTGTAATTTAATTTCCTTGTGTTTTTCTGCGCCCTGTCATAAATTCATGGAGATGTTTAAAGTGAATATGTCACTTGGCCTTATGGAATTGACCATAATTATCTCAGAGATGAAGCACATAATTTTGTCTCACAAATCTCAGATTGGTTTTATTCAAAATCTTAGGTTTTATTTTATTTGTTTCCCTTTGAGCTACTAAATTTGAGGACAGTCAAGGAAAAAAGCTGATTTTTAATTATTTTCTTTGTTAAAAGAAAATATTTTCTTTTTATTTAAAAAATTATTTTCTTTGTTATTATATTGTTATTATTCTTTGTTTCTTTGTTATTATATTGTAATATGCTTTTCAAAATATATTTTCCTAAGCAATAGGAGGTTACAAGAGTTTAAATGATGTATTTATTTTCAGAATGCAATTTATGATTAAATAGTCCTATGAGTCAGTCTTCCTTTCCAGTTCTTTTCTGCTAATCAAATGGACTTACTGTGAGTTGATTTCACAAAACTAATAGGGAACCCAACCATACTATTCATACTGAACACCAAATTTTCTTTTGATTGCAGGTCCAGTGCTCTAAATGTTGATTAATGAAAACATGCAAGTTTTTGTGAAAGGTAGGTAATTCCAAAGCATGGAAAACTTTGATCCATATGGTAGTGTAGTTCTCTATTTTATTGATTTTTTTGTGGACTTCTGAATGGACTGCCTTTGAAGTGTAGTCACAACATGCCATAGAATAGTCTGGTTTATGTAGCTATAACTTAAGTTGAATTTATGTTGGGGGTTAGGTTTGTTCCTTCTTTTCTCTAAAGAATTTTTTCACCCATAAGTTACCAAGGAGACCAAGTATTGGATACTTAAGGACAATTAACCGAAACAAAGACAGGGCTTGAAGAGTGTGTGTGTGGGCGGAAGTGTCCTTTTTTTTTTTTCAGCGTTCGGAGAGGGAGAGAGCTGCTGGGCTGCGGTTTCGCTGGAAGAGTTTTTTTCGGTGTGGCCAAAGGGATCCAGTTCTGGGATATCTACTACCATCGGTTCGGCCTGAATCGGGAGCCTTCTCAGCCACCTGCAGGAGCTGGGCCAGCCCTACCTCGCCTTCGGCTTCTTCGGCGCTGCTCCTCTTGCTACAGTGTGACCCTGCACCCCCCTGCCTGCTGGGACATTCTGCCTCTGCCGCCTGGACACCCTGCCATCTCAGCTACCAGCCCGGGACTTTCCACCGTTCCAGCTTAGTGCCCTGCGGATCTTGCAGGAACACTGAGACCGAACTGCCCTGGGTTTTGTGAAGCAAAACCCCTCAAGGTTCTTGGTACTGTTGTCTTTGGTTATTAATGCTGTAGTTGGTTGGGTTTGGGTTTTTTTTTTGTTGTTGTTGTTGTTGTTTTGTTTGTTTGTTTTTGTCTGGTTGCTTTGTAATGCATACTAGTAAAGAACTGCTATTTCCTATTCCCAAAAATCTTTGCCTAAGAGCCTCTGATTGTAAGTTTATAATTGAAAAAAGAGGGAAGGGGGGGGCGTGGCTTACACTTCTCATTCCAAAGCAAACTCCAGTTTTTATCTGGCAGATACCTGTCTTCCCAAACCGAGACAATTTGAGAGCTCTTTCCTATTTCTTTTTTGAGAGTGTTAATGAGAATACATCCTTTACTTCTCTAAAGTCATTTTTTAAAACATTGAGCACTCACAGTTTCACTGTAGTGAGGTGTGTTTATTAGTTTTTTAAACATTTGAAATCACCTTGCCTAATCCTAAGGTTGTCTTGCTTGTCATATGTCTTGATTAGCCCTGTGAAATTTTAAAAAAATATATATCTTTAAGCACATGCTGAGGGATGACATGTGTTGATTTAGATGCATCAGGAATACACTTGGCAGAACGTCCTTCCCACTGTAAGTTAAAGTAATTCTGTAACAGGATAACTCAGCTCTTGTTAGTGCTTTAGCAGATGTTTAATTATATGGGGGAAAATTTGAACATTATAAGGAAGGATCGATAGAACTATATCCCAGATATCATACATCTTAGCTGAGAGCCAGCACACTGAATACCTGGAACAAGAGTGGTATTTCCACTGTCAACAAAAGCATCCAAGTCCCGCTGCCATATTTACCACTACAACCCAGAACAGATGACATTTGCCCACTGCTTTGCCTAGAGGAGTCATCCAGCCACTTTAGGGGGCAGTGAGAAAGGTGAATGAGAGATGCCAGCAAGATTCACTGCAGCTCTGGATAGAACATGGGTATGGGATGACAGATTTGGGTTCTCATCTTTTGTATTTGGCTAGGGAAATTATGTCCAAGGTGAATATCCTGGCTACAGTGGAGACTGAAGGTGGATCTGACAATTTTTCTTTTCTAATAAATGCATAATTAATTCTCCCTTCCCTTTTCTAACTCAAGTGGAGAGGATTAAAAAGCTAAAATTATGAATTCATCCCAGATAAGCGTAGGCACTTAACTGAGGATCCTATGTTAAGATCCTAATCATTCTAGGCTTGTGTTAAAGTTAATGGAAAGAAAGTTGCCTCCTGAGAGCAATTAAGACCTTAGTTGACTGGAATAACCAGATGTAAAAGCCCTTCACTCTTCATAATACATCTCTAAAGCTTTTGGGATAATTCTGGACCAAATATTTAACTTGGAGTTTAACAGGTCTGTCATGTTGAATGGATCACTTTTCCAAGGAACAAAAAGAACCAAGAAGAAATATTTCAAACCAAATATTTTTGGTTTAAAAAAGGAATATTTCTCCTTTAAAGATTACTTAAGCATTACTATAAGTAGTCACCTTAATATATGTAAGAACTCTTGTATTTATATTCATCTTAAAAATGCATTTATAATGGGCCGAGTTCCTCCTAATTTATTTACAGTAAGGGTATATTTGACCCCAAGTGTTAAATTGTTGTGTACCTTTTACTTCAGATTGAGAAATGAGCCAATGGAAGTTATGCAGGTTAAAAAATGATACTGCATCAAAAGCAAGCTCATTGTCTTTCTTTGAAATGCCTAATTTCTTCTCACTTTTTCAAAAGGATTTTCAGCAAGGATTTTAGAAAAAAATATTTTGTTAAACTGCCAATATTTTTCTGTGTTTCTTTCTGCATCTGGTATTTTCAGATTCTTCTTTTTATGTTATTAATTTATATCCACCTGAGTACCAGCAAAAAACATGTCTATGTTTTTCTCTGAAGTGTAGACATGATCTATCACATTAAGTTGTAGGGCCAGTACTTATAAGAACCAATGGTATTGTTAATTAACACAACAACGCTGTTCTAAATTGAGAAAAGAAATCAACTAAATAAATTATGTGGGCTCTTTTTAAATATCAATTTAAATGCCAGATATTGAGTATAAACTCTCCTAGCAAAGATTTATAAGAACTGTATAATTTCCATATTTGAAAAATACTTCCATAAAATATCTAATACTTTATTTTCCATGAACACAGCCTTCTCATACTGGTTCTAATCTAGAATTAGATTACTTCTAATACTAATCTAATGTGATATATGTAATATAAATACTGGAAGAAATCTCACATAATGCTTACAGATTCTGCTCCTTCAAAACTAGGTGACCACTTATACCGCGTGGTTTTTTGAATCACAAACTTTGTGAGGCATTTTAGAAATGTGGCAGTGCCTTGAAGACAATGATATCCTGAATAAAGAGGAAATATTTATGTGCAATCCCAACAAACTGAAAAAATGTGGTAAAACCAAATTAAAATGTTTAAGATAAATTTTCTATCACAAGTAACCACTGCTTCATGAATTTGTTTTGTGACCTCCAGTTGGTCCTGCCCTATCACTCCCATTTACAATGTACACACTTCTCCCACCAATCCAATTCCAGTGCTTAGTTCTCCCAAGAACCTACAGGCATGCCACATCTAGGTTGTACTGACTTCCAAAGCCTACTACCTGCAGTATTAGTTCATTACCATGCTTTCTGCCCTTCCAGGTTTTCCATTATGGTCCTTACATCCTTGCATCATCAGACTCTCAGCTTTTTCCATGTCTTTCACAGGTGCTATTTTGCTCAGAAGTCAAAATAGATGTATCAAATGTTGCAGTTGTTCCAGAGCCATATTTTTACCCATGCTTATGTTATTGGCTTTCTAGGTGCTATTGCTCAGTTGATATTTGACTAAGTGAATTCCTCACTGGAATGCTGGTGAGTGCTCTCCTTCATCAATTTATCTTTTTTTAACTACTTATTATAGTAAAATTGCCAGGCTGGTGATACCCTTGAAAAACTCCTTCTTCAAATCTTATTGAATGTGAATAGTGCAGTTATGAGTTACCTTCAGGAAAAGAGGAGTTCCAGAGGTAGACATGCATTAGCATAGAGATGATCTGATAATCAGATAATGGTAGTTAGTTTTCCTTGTAGAGCATACAACTTGTCTATTATGTTATCTGTGATTGAAACATAGTTCTTCAAAGATGAACTTGATAAAATCGGGTTTTAACAAGACACCTTTGTTACCAGAAGGAAATATGAGAATGCATAGTGACAAATCCTTTTAGTTTTTTGAAGAGGCCAGAGAAGATTCTAACTTACTAAGACAGAAACATTTCCCACTTACCAAAAGATGCATTTATATTTTAAAACCTAATTCCAGTAGAGCACTATAAGAGCACTCAGAACTCACTATAGACTAAAAGATCAATTTCACTAGCATCACTTACTTTTTATGCTACAGTAAAACATCACAGTCTTTTAAAACTTCAATAGTATTTATAAGATTTAATATGCAGGTCAAGTTTGAAGTCAATGTCATATTTTGAAAAATTATTTAAAAGGCATTTTGTGTATTGGCCAGCAGAAAAAGTCTGTCGTGTTTCAGTTTTGATGGAGAGTTACTGTGCAGAAAAATAAGATGATTGTTGCTCTATCATCTTATCAAAAAAACACCTCAAACCAAGTTAGGTGTACAAGAGATAAGCTGCAGATGCAGCCAAAAAAAAAAAAAAAAAAAAAAAAAAAAAAAAAAAAAAAAAAAAAAAAAAAAAAAAAAAAAAAAAAAAAAAAAAAAAAAAAAAAAAAAAAAGTAATTTAGATGACAGTCTGACAGTCTGCCCATCAAGCATTAATCTGCAAGCCTAAGCATCATGGGAGAGTCAGGCCTTACTTCACAACTTCCTATGGGGGGTTGCAGACAGCCTTAGATTTGGTTATCTAGAACGACTTCCATAATTAGAAGTTTCCAGCATCACTTTCCATCACTATATTTTTCAGAGAATATATGTGAATATCTTGAGCCAACTAGAACCTAGGGGAAGGTTGTGGCAAGATTTCTGTTAAACTGTCTATGCTGGAAACGGCTCATACTCTTCCACTGTTTGTTTTCTATCCTTTTATTTCTAAGTCTTGTGGGCATTTCAAGCACTTGTGATTCTCTGTGTGAAAAAGTTTTTTGAAAAGCCATGTATGCTTTAAAAATACCTTTTTTACTTTTGTAGTAAGTTTCTCTTCCTGATAAGTTACAATTTTTTTAATATAGGTTTGATGTGTTCAAAAAGTCCCTACAAATTTTTTGTATCATATTAATTTACAGTTACATGTAACTTGTCATGTTTTATGTACTCTTTTAGTTTTCTTAATTTGTTCACCTCTTCCACTTGAAAATTTTAATGTGCGTCAAGATGTCTTATTCAGTTGTTTGACTTTCAGCCACAGTGACTTTTTCTTTCTTCCAGAATTCTTTTGATCAGCAGCATGAAGCAACTAAAGTATCTCTCCCGTGAGGACAGACATAGGATTTTAGGATTTTGGTGGTTTGGGTGGTTACGTTTTATTGTTATGGTTTGGGTTGGTTGGTTGGTTTTAAATATTGATTGGGTGGGGGGTGGGTTGTTTGTTAGCTGGGAAAATACTGATTTAGAGTGTATTGTGATCAGAGATACGGATTTTTGAGGTGTTAGCTACATCTTGAATCAAAATATCAAGATCAAGAACTGAAGATCAATAATGATACTAAACAAAATATCTGTGGACTATTTAATTATTTTATCCAAAAGACAGTCTTGTACTTTGTATAAAATTAATTGCACCGTGGAGATACATTTATCAGTTTATAGACTGGTAATTGGACCTTTTCATTCAACTTTATATTTTCACAGCTTCTCTAATCTTGTTAAAGTATGACATATTTATGAAAGGATTTACATCACATGGCACATGTCATATTAGAAACTTGAGTGAAGCCTCTAAGATCTTTTCCAATCATATGCTCTCATAATTTTGTGAAATCAAATTTTTGTGGCTTAAGATAGATAATTTGCAGTATCAGGATATATATTATATATGAATCGCATTTGAGAGCTCCTTGAACCATGTAATTATGATAACTATATATAACTGTATATATATGTGTATATATATAACTGCATATATATATGTATATAACTGTATATATATACACACACATATATACATATATATGTGATCTTTTTATTAAATGAAATTATATAACCAAACTTTTAAAGATATTTAGGTGATTGGTGAGAAAAAATGACCAGAGACAGAAAAAATAACTAGTATTTTAAAAATTAACTGGAAACAATTTTATGCATAAATACTATTTATGGGTGGAAAACACACTGGGCATCAATGAAAACAGTTAAGTTCTTCTTGCTGACTTTGTATGGACACCTATCAAACATGGAATTACAGGAAAAAAGACCTTCCTTTCCTAGCTTGTTTATGTGATTGGCAGATGTGGAGCTTACCATGGCATTTTCTTATGAATGTGCAAATGCTTTAATATTACAGCTTGCTGTACAAATAATACTTGTCAATACTTTTAAAGTTGAAATGGGATTTTTAATAGAAAAAATGTTTCTGTAAAAAGTCTAAGTTAAAAATATTTCAAGTTCTTTACAGTGGAAACCATAAATGCTGGAGAATTTGTGGTTCTTACCATACAGAAGTTTCTGCCATGAGGAAAGAATTATTTTTCCTAATTATATAATTTACATTAGCATGATACTCTTAGCTTTTTTGTCAAGAAAAAACTGGAATTTTATAGTAACTTCTGTATTCGTGCATTACTCCTTCCTGTTCCCCAACAAATGTTCCTCCACCAGTGAGTAGCTACAAGAGTTTCAGAAATGTTGAGCTTAATAATTTGCCTGACACTGAAGGATGATTTAAAGTTAGCCATGGAAAAAGAGAATATGAATTTCAAACAATATCTGGTTTACACATTTAGGATCAGGAAAGGGTTATCATTTGTTATTGCTATGTGATGAACTGTGATTCTGACTTCATAATCTCGGTGAAGGTATTTTCAAACCTCAGGATATAGCTGTTTGTCTCGCTTTGAATTAAACTAATCTACTTTGAATTAATCCACTTACTTTTGCCAGAGTCAGGACTAACTCTGATTCCCAAAGTTAATAAAATTCACACTTGGCATACATTTTTAATTAAAAAGCCCATCCCTTAAAAATAATATCCATTCTATGTCGACGGTCACTATAACAGAGTCAGGCTCAGGATACTTATTTACATCTTAAACACCTCTACAAAAGATTTTTCTTCAGATACTATGGGACCTAAGATGACTCTGGACACGTGTTTTGTTGTTAATGTTAAGAGATGTAGATCTCTTTCCTAGGACTGATACTGATGTCATGAATACAGGCCTGGCTCCCCAAAGATATTACAGATATTTCAATATCTTTGAGCAGATAAGATTAACTTCCTACAAGATCTCCTTGATTAATGGTGCTGCCACTGCTTAGACAGCCCCCCTACTCTTCACAGCATTCAATACATTTTAATGCTTAAAGCCATTTTCTCAGACAATTTATAGTTTTTCAAGGAGAGAAGTTTATCTTTTGTATATGGTTTTAAAAGCTCATGCCTACTCCAGCACTTTAATTAGCTCTTTTAACCACAAATAACTGACTAAAAATTTTTTTTTCATAATCTGCTTATCCTGTCACTAACTCAAAGACATTTATTAATTGCTAATTGCATTAAAATATATTCAGATTTTGTTGATCAAAATTCCTCCATGCTTTCAACACTTGCAAATGACTTCTGTTTATCTTGACATTTGCTCACTAGCAAAAAGGAACTACTATCAACATGAAACAGCCAAGAGCAGGTTGATTCTTGTAGGAAGCTAAAAGAAAACTGGTACAGATACAGATATTAATGTGGTACAGATGCCATTGATATCTAGGTTTCTTTATAACATTGCTCTTCATAGAACAGAATGCTGTGTATCATCTGTGTTGGTCAGAATTGCTTAGTGATGATGGAAGACTGATGTCAACACCTTTTTGGATGTCAGTCTTTCTTAACTATTTAGCGTTTCATGACAGCCATTTGAAATGTATCTCACAATGCCTACTCTAACGAGGGAAACAATCCTGCAGGAGGCTCTTGAAAGCCAGACACCAAGTGGGGAATAATGTTTTGTTCTCTCCTAACCACAGCCTTAAACAAAAACTAAGTTTTGTTCTCAATTGCTGGACTTCCAGCCATTGCCCAGATTAAAAAATAACTCAGGGAAGAATTTTTTTTGCAGCCTATGTCTTGCACTGGAAACAAGTTAGGAGACTCATGAGAAATGAATCTCTCAGGCTCTAACTCTGCCATGGTTTGACCCTAGCTGGCAACAGCCTCAGAGAGCCTCTCACTCACTCCTCCCAAGTGTGATGGGGAGCGAATCGGGAGAATAAAAGTGAGAAAACTCGTGGGTTGAGGTAAGGACAATTTAAGAGGGAAAGCTAAAGCTATGCATGAGAGCAAAGCAAAACAAGGAGTTAGTTTGTCACTTTCCATGGTAGATTTTCAGCCATCCCCAGGAAAGCTGGGCTCCATCCAGTCTAATGGTAACTTGAAGAGACAGATGGCATCACTCTAAATATCCCATTCTTCCTCATGGAAAAAAAAAAAAGAGGAAGAATGGGATATTTCTTCAGCTTTATATACTGGGCATGATGTCATATGGTATAGGATATCCCTGTGGCTAGTTGGGGTCAGCTGTCCTGCCTGTGTCCCCTCCCAGCTCGTCCCATACCCCCAGCTTGTACACTGAGTTAAAGCCTGAGACCTAGTTTGACATTGTACCTTGAAGTACTGCCTGTGAATGGATATTGTTTTTAAGGCCTTGGTTCAGGATTGACCAAAAGGCATTTTATGTGATTACAGTGTATTTTCCTTCAGTATGGTTTCTGAGGATTATGCCATTTGAAGCAGTAATGGGAAGCAGTACTTATTTGCTTTAGGAGGGGTAGGTAGATCATATTCCTAATATACTTGCAAGCTTACATGCTCACAACTTGTCAAACCAGTTCTTCTCATATTTAGTGTTGTTAAAGGTAATTTACCTGGGAGAAGTGCAATGCAAAAAATGATTCATTCCTGGAGCAGGGTTTATTGTTCAAATGTGTCATTTTCTATATGTATTCTGAATACAAAAGTGAAAAAAAAAACCCTGAATTGATGTATTTCATTTTAAATAAAATAAGGTGTAAAAGGTTCAAGTTGTGGTACTGGTCACTTTTTCTCTTATTTCAACTTGAAATCAAAGATATTTCATTAACACAAGAATCATGATAGAAAGGATTTTTTTATTAATATTATTATAATTGCATTGTAATCTGGAACTTGAGAACCTCAGTTCTCTAATTTTTTTTGAAAATTATATTTGAGGTGTGCCACATCAGACTGTAAATGGAAAGTAGTCTTTATAAGTTTTTATTATATTGGTTTCATTTTTTGCTGATGGTTCATTTTCTGTAACATCTGAAGATTAGTCTCAATCACCCTAGAATTCAAGAATTACTTCAGAACCAATTCTCAGGTTTAAAGATCTGACACATCTTCTGCTCCACATCTAACTCACAAGGCCCCAAACTGAAGGTTCTGTCCTCAGCAACTCAGGCAGAGTCTAGAAAAATATGGATTCTGTCTGCTATACAAACATAACTGGGTGAAAATCCAATTTTATCTTTTGATCCTGAAACAAAATCCAGAAGCTAGCAAAAAAAATCAGTAGCGAAACACTCTCACAGAGTATTTTTTCTTCAATTTGCATCTGAGTGACCTCAATAAAATTAATTATTAAGTAATTTTGATTTTATTTAGCAAAGTTCTGAAGATTATGAAACTACTTATATAGAATATATTCTATAACTACTTCTTAAGTATGAGCTTTAACTTCAAGATCACCATTATATAGAATTCAACAGAAACTCCTCACTAACTGTTCTTTGTTGAGCTCATGATCAGTCAGATTCTTTAAGGTTGTTTTAAAAGAGACACTTCTGAGGGCAAAGTCTTGAAAGGTAGAGGAGTAGTTCTATAAAACTCTTTCTGACATTTAGTAAAGCTTATATGAAAACTTGTTACAAAACCTATATAAAAAAGGGCCACAAAAAAGATAAACGACTTTCCAGTTTTATTGGAAAGATGAACAGGTACTCACTGCAAAACAGAATAATTTTAATTCAATTATTCTGACATTTTATGAAGAAGTGGACAAAATTTAGGACATGTTTGAGCTAGTGGATTGGAAGCAAGAAAATATTGTGTATTCCCCATTTTGCTGTGTAGTTTTCACCCCTTGAAATTTAGAAATACATGTAAAACTGTTAAAGATTAGATTTTTTTTCTGATATAATCTTAATCAACTTTTGTAGAATACTTTTGTAAAAGCGATTTTTAAAAAATTACATGCACTTCTACAAAGTTATCAAATTTAGATTGAAAAATGCTGCCTTTCTCAATGAGCTTATAGTTTCTACATGAAAAAATACTGATGATAAGCAAACCTACAGATAATTACTTCAGCTTGGCTGTTGGCTTGTAACTCACTCAGCTTAAACTCCAATAGTGTGCCTGCATCCTTGTCTTTGCTGAGAGAGTCTCATTTATTATCGTGTAAACTATCACATTGTCAGATTCACTTATTTCAGGACTTTCTGCACATAACTCCCAGTTGTACCATTCTAATCTTGGCAGTCTCGCCAAGCCCTTATCCAAAGGCAGGCTCTCTTCCCTCTCTAGCTACCTCACCATTTTCTTCACCATTTCCCTCTTAGATTTGAATTCCCAGACTCCCCCTCCCTCATTCCCAGGCACCATCTCTGCTTCCACCCTGATTCCTTATCCTTATCTCTGTTTCTTCTCCCATTCCAGTCTGGCTCTCTTCCCACTCTACTCAAGTCAGACATCTTTCCCTTCCTAATACCCTGGGAAAGAGCAAAGGATTGAAGGTTGAGTTAACAAAATGCAAGAAAAGGTTTAATTTTCTTCTCTCAATTCCAGTTCTCAATCTTCTTCCCACTAACAACAAGAGGAACTGTAATTACAAGATAGGAAATGTCTAAGAGCATAATCTATAAATAAAATTTTGAATATTAATTAAAATGACAAGAAATGCAGTCTGAATTCTGGTTTTGTCAACTTTTGTGTCTTTCAGCTAAATCCACAGAGCAGTGTTTGAAATGCCCCAAATGTGCTCCCAAGATAAGTGAATGATCTACAAATTCATATGTTGACACTGTAAAGTGCTTTTTGTTTTTTTTTTTTTTTTTTTTTTTTAATTTTTAATTTTATTTAGAAGGAGAATTACATGCTTGCATTTGTACTTCAGAAATGAACAGGGAACAGTGTAGGTATATTTGACATTAACATAAGGCTAGGATAGTTTTGCAGTTGACTTTGAAAATAAACAAATTCTTTATGTGCTTGTTCATTTCCTGGACAATATTTTTGTTCTCCTTTGCAACTAAATGACTTTGTATAATAAAGAGTGCTTCAAGATACACTTTTTATATACACATGAATAAAACACTGGCATTTTAAGCTTTTTGTTCATAAATGAAAATATACAATGATTCATTTTAGAAAATATATTTGCACACAGTATCTGTTCAGTGGGGAGATTTTAATAAAATATAATTTATTTTATTATGCCTTAGCAATTTCTACTCTTTCCCGTGTGTGCCATGATGGAAATTTCATTATTCATATTAGCATTTAGACCTTTGTTTTATTCAGTGACTGCATCTGCTAAGAATTTGATGTATTTCCATTAAGCAGCACACCAGTAAAAGAAAATAACTGCTGAGAAGAGAAAGAAAAAAAAAAAAAAAAAAAAAAAAAAAGAA
>VXBN01016493.1:464603-474663 GCA_013397395.1 Sinosuthora webbiana | reverse complement strand
CCCAAAAAACAAAACACATTAGCTCTACAAAAATGAGGGAATGAGGGAGAACACATCTAAGAATCCAATTTGGGAATGAAAGCTTGATTAAAGTAAGAATGCCAGTGATTCCTAACCCTCACACCCCTATATCCTCAGTCTGACACAATCACAATTTTCTCTTCAACCATGAATTTGACTTGATGAAGAGAAAAATGAATCTTATTAGAACTCCCTTGTTTAACTGCACAGTTACTGATATATAAAATGATTTTAACAGCCAGAGAGCATTTGTTTCAGCAAGAGTGCCTGGATCATACAGTGAGGTAAGGAACAGTGTGTGTGGGGTAAGGGAGCTAAGGGAGCCCAAACACTCTCTTCTCACACACCTTCTTTCTAAGCATGCTCTTAGCCTACTAATAGCATTAGAATGTAGAACAAGGAGTGGGAACTGTGGAGCATCACAGTATATTGGCAGTCTCCCATCAGTTGACACATGGGGGACCAATTCAAAGCAGTGGCTGAACTACTAAAACTTTGATTTTTTTTTAATATCAGGCTCCCAAGACTTCTACCTTTCTCCTTTTTTACTTCAATGACTCCCCTCTTCTTCCATTTCCCTCTGATGTCTCCTCCATATTATATTTCTATTCTGTAAAGTTTTGTCAGACAAGTCCCTTGGAGGCATTCTGCCAAGCTTCTGGAAGGGAAGACTCAGCAGCTGTAAGCAGCTACTGCCCCTCTCAACCAGCACAAGCCCAAGCCAAGCAAATTGCTCTACGAATGCCCTGAAGTGCAGCAAGCCAAAGAAATGGCTTAATTTGCCATATGATGTTGTGCAGCCCAGAAGCAAAGGGTTTATTAGTCTTTGCATATCATGGCACCAATCAATATATTATCAATATATATAATCAATTACCAATCAAGTCAAATCTTATCAGCTTTTCAGCTTTGTATTTTTTTTTTTTTTTAATGTTTGGGGGTTTTTGTTAGGGTTTTTTTTTGTTTTTGTTTTTTTTTTTGTTTTTTTTTTTTTTTTGTTTTGTTTTGTTTTTTTTGGTTTGGTTTTGTTTTTGTTTTTGTTTTTTTTTTTTTCCCCCGGAGGAACTAAAAGAGTTATTCCTTTTTAGTTCACTGACAGTGTTTTCTGACATTTCAGGGAACACTGAATTCATGGGTTACTGATGGGTCAATATCTTATGTGAGTTTAGCAAACAAGACAATATTGAAATACCAAATTACTATATCAACAAAACCAATACTGCAAATATTTCACTTTTCTTCCTGTTTAAAATTCTGGTTTCTGAGTGAAGAGCAATTTCTTGTTTCTGATTCTTCTCTGTGCTGACCACTGATGATTTTGAGGTGCAAATGAAGCACATGACAGAAAATTGAAAAGACAAAGCATATGAAAGCAATCAATCTGTTATGCATCCATATGCCTTGGAGATATTTATTTGCCACTGGGAGATTTAATGGAATTTCTAAGAATAATTGCAGATATGAGTACTCCCCTAAGAATTGAATGGTTGTGTAAGAGCACTAGCAACTATATCAAAGATATAGTTGCATCGTGAAAAAAGTCTGTTTCGAAAAAAATCTGTTTAAAAAAAAGTTTAACTTAAAGATGAATAAACACAAAAGTAAATAAGTGAACAAACAAAAATACAAGGATATTTCATCCGTCTAGAATGACAATCCAAGTGGAAGAAAAAAAAGCAAAAAGAAAAAATTAGAAATACTTACTGCTTTCTCAAGTTGTGTCTGGTCAATGTACACATTTCTGCTTTTTTTTTTTTTTAAACTTTGTCTCCAAATAAATACTTTCACTGCTGCGTTAGTGATTCTTTCTGTTTATTTGCTGGGGGATTTGCTGTAGTCCTTAGAATTCAACGTGCCCAGAAAAGGGACTATGGTATAATAGATAATAAAACCAAATTATTTCTGGTGTTGGTTTGGGTTTATTTTAATAAATCAATAAAGAAAACCCAATAAAAACTCAGTAAAAAAATAGTATATTATTATTCAATTAAACTTAATGTTAGGAGTTTTAAAATAACTTATACTTTGGGCTTGGTCATATGGGATTCTTGGAAAAAGATGATAGCCTGCATAATTCTTTCTTTTTTGATCTGCATTAGTTATTTGAGCCTCAATGTTACCTGTGTCAATCCCTGTGTTAGCAGTTTTTCATCTGTCAATCCATATTCTACTTGAATTAGGTTTCATCTGCAAAAAAGTTTATTTTGTCTGCAAAAGAGTCCATCTTTATTTTTGCAAATGTGATAACTTTGCAGTTTGGCTTTGGAGAAAATAAAACCTGTAATTCTGAACGCAAGTTCTGTACTTGTTATTTGCTTTAAAATACCTTTTGTTCCACAATAAAGTAAAAGAATAATAAGAAAAAAGGTAATGTAGAATCCTGTGCAATGTCTAATAGTTTCAGTTGCTTCACTGTTAGAGTTTCTTTTTATTTGTTTTATTTTGGCTGCAGTCACTGGAATATATTGGCTGCAATACTTGCAGATGGAAACTAAGTACAGATGTGCCAACATAGACTCCAGGTTTGTGAGTATACAAATTTTTATTGCAAGTAGAGCAAATAGCTTTCCTTGGATTATCCAAGCTGAAGTTGAAAAAGTGCCATATATAAAAGATTTCCTTTTGGGAACAGTTGAAACTCCATGTACAACTATTCTTTTAATGGGAGATTATTTTTTGACACTGTTTTGGGGCAAATCTGTTTCCCTTAGTATTGTAGCTATAACTGTGGTTTTCTTGACAAGATGTGCATTGCCTCCGTGAGTTCTCTCAGACACAGCAGCAGTAGAGAGAAGCAGAAGCATATTTATCCAACTCAAGAACAACTGAATCCATTTGAAATCTTGGGGACCATAACTCCACTGCATAGGGACACCAGCTGATTTTACACATCTTGAAAGCTTTAGGGAACTGTGATCATTGATAGTTTTACACTTTACAAGATTACAATTTTGAACTGATTCTCTCATTCAAATTCATGACCAAAATTAAGTGCTTTAAACAGCTTTACTTCTGTTTTTGAAAGATTTATGGCCTGTTTCATACTTTTTTCCTGAGTGCCTCCATAAAACTTGATTGTGAGGGTGATTTGGTCTCAGACCTTCAGCCTTCTGTCTTTTTGTTTTGTTCTTTCCAACTAAATTCTGTAAGATTACATAACAGAAGCAACTCTTGAGAAATATGTAGTTTCTAGGAAAAAAATATAGACAAAAATAATTAACATCTGATTGAATATGTAAAAAATTAAGGGGCAAAATACGACAAATTACAAGCTATTTCATATCAATCATTTTGGTTTAGTTTTCTAGTTTCACAACCTAATACTTGAAACACTATATGTTCCTAACTGATATTTAATGTTTTCTCTTTACTGCATTAATATTTAAAGAAGCCTTAAGAGTTTTTGCTTTTAAAATATTCATGACTGCTGCTCTTTTATGTGAAACAAATTTCAAAGGAAGGATCCCTAATTCACTTTTTAACCAATTCACATGTCTTCTCACTTGCCTAAGCAATTTGTAGTGGTTTTATCCATTAATCTGAGTGGAAGTGCAAATCTGATAATTGCACTGAAGTAACAAATATTGGGTAGACTTACATTTGGGACCATGGCAAACTATTTTTTCCAGCTTTCTTATTGACTCTGGAATTATATGACTTGGAAAAGCAGGCACATCTCAAGGGGAAAAAAAACTATTGCAAAGAGTTAATGTTATCAGAAACATATTTTCTAAGCTTACTTCTACTCTCCAGAAACTTGATTTGATGCCTTATAACAGCAGATACTAGAACACTATTCTAGAGGGATTAGCAGTGAAGGACTCTCAAGAAATGTAAAGGTAAAAACTTCAATGTGTAACCATACAGCTCTTTTTTACTGATGAGACTGTTCAGTGAGACTGTCCTGGGGAATAGTTGTGTAGCAGAGGTCACACGTCCATTCAGCTCTGCTGTGTGATGGAAAGGATATCACCCTCCTTTACCTGAGTACCAGAAGTGGATGGAGACTCAGAGGCTGCCACACCACTTCACATGGAGAGCAGGTGACAGCTGCTGGTCCTCTTTGGTCTCTACTGCTCTGGTCTGAATTTACCTTGGCAGCATGAGCACGACAAACTCATGTCCCATTATTAGCAATATGTTCAGACAGGGCTTCCCTTACTCTTGTTTTCATTTTCAAATGTAGCTTGTGAAATTTACTCTGTTTTTCAGATGAGCATCACAAGAGATTGATGCCAATCTGTAGAAGATTTTCCTCCAGCAATCTATATTTGAGCCCATGGCAGAGTCTGCAGGCAGTTTTTTGGCAGCATCAGATATACTTCTGTGTTTGCCACTTAATTAACTGTTGATGGACCATCTGGGCAGCTTATTCTTTATGCATGCAATTTTTATTTGATTCACCTTGGAATCTGTATAAGCAATGCACATTCTCCTATTAAAAAATAAAATAAGTCATTAAGTATCCTTTGTGATCAATGTATAAGCATATTTTGAAGGCTGTATTGTACCAAAAAGCTGTTAGATTAGCTGATTTACATACTTAGGCTTCAAGAGAGGAGGGTGAAATTGGTTAAAATTGATTTTACAATATTTTTATCCCTAAAATACCTAAACAATAATTTATTTTATTGCTCAGGTAGAAATCTGCCTTACAATATTCCATTAATGTCTTTAATTTGTTATTATGGGATTTTTGAAGAAGGTGAAAGCTGAAAATGTAGTTTTAAAGAGGAAGAAGGCAAAAATTCATATTAATAGCTTTTCACCACCTAAAAGAGACAGCCGTTCAAAACCTCTGTTGTACCAAATATGCAATAGAAGCCATCCTAGCCTTGTTTTCAAAAACTGCAACCTCTAAATCAGGATCTAATTATTTAGTCCCTGTTTTGAAAATATTCAAAATTAAGGCCTGGTTTCAGGGGTGATACCTTCAGATAAAACAAAATGAATTTAACACCTGTGAGAAAAGAAAGACATGAAAATACTCCAAATAATAATATTGCTTAAAAAAAATCCACATTTATTTCACTTTTTTTGTTTTTCCTAGATAAATGTATTTTCATATTTTATCTTGTTTGTTTGGGTTTCTTCTTTGTTTGTTTCTTTGTTTACTTTTTTGTTGGTTTTGTTTTGGTTTTGTTATTTCTGTTTCTATTGGTTGGTGCTTTTTTTTGTTCTTTTCGTTTGTTGGTTTGGTTTGTTAACTTGCCTGTTTCTTCTGGGACTTTTGTTCCCTGTAGAGATTATTCAAAAGCTTCAAGGCCTGCCAGTGTTGTCTCATATCTTCAGGTAGGTTTTTGGTAATGTTAGCAGTCATTTCAAATCCTTTTTGTGGACATATTGAAACGTGGATGCCACTTTTCATAGTACATCAAGGACTATTTAAAAAATATTTTCCATTATAGTAAAAACACACTTCCCTGCTTCAGAACTGTAATGTCTGGAAATAGCACACTTACTGCTGTAAAAAAACAAGGTACTTAGTTAACATAAAAAATAATCTTTTAATTGTCAAGTTCTAACAAGCAATCATATTTCATATACATCATGATAACTAAAGTGGTTAAGAAGCATGGTAGGATTTATATATATAAATACATGGTTCAAGAGCCATAAGCAAGAGTTTAACTTAGAGTTTAGCAAAAGCTTTAAAGTAAACTTCCCAGATATGAGACTTTCTATGCTATTTGACTTCTGTATAGTACATTTTCTAAAATTCCTTTTCCTAGACAGTTTTTCTTTCTTTTTCTTAAGCAGGGTCATTGAAAATAGGAAAACATATAGAAATGCATGGAGTGCAACAAATCTGTTTGTTGCAAACACAATCTAAATTATAATTTAGGACAGAAGTTTTAGTATCATAAACAATGTTTAAATTATTATATTATTTCTGAAATTACTCAAATTCTTGTAGGTCTTTCAATTTAAGGTTTCCTAAATATCCATATAATAGTTCCTAAGTCCAAAATAAAACTAGCAAAGAATATACACTTCCAGAAAATATCTAATTTTGCAGAATCAGGACAGTTTATTAGAAATATTCTAATATTCTAATGGCTTTGTGACATTTGCAATATATTTTTCAATTGGAATTGGCGTAAATTTTAGATGACTTTCCCATTTCTTCATTGATATTTTTGAATTGAACTTGAATTATTTTGAATATTTGTAGGTTCCAGTGAAGTCAATGGAACTTGCAATGTTGAACATATTTCCTCAAAGGACTCAAAATCAGAAGGAAAATAAGCAAAATTTAGTTTTACCCTGTAGATAATCTGACAAGATATCTACATCTTGCTCCAGCACTGTGTTCCAGAAGTAACTGGAAGTCCCTTCATCTGACATATGGAGTTGCTATTTGAATTAACTATGGTAGTAATTCAATTTGGAATCAATAAAGAATGTTTAATTTTGTTTCATTTTATTAACCTCATGCTAGTTGTAACATTCTAACTTGCAGTTGCTCTTCACTAATAAATAAGTGGCTGAACGCAGGTTTTTTTACTTTGTTGTACTTATAATCTCCAATCTGTTTTAGGTGATGTCACTGTATTTCTCTCTCCTATTTTTGCCTTAAGAGATGCTACAGTGATTCTGAGCCATTTACCAGTGATCAGCAGAGTACACCTTCTTATCTTCACAATGTTACAAAGCCAGACAGATTAATTTAAAAAATCTTCAGCCTAAATAAGCTTTGCTGCTTTTCCTTTTTATTATTTATTATTTGCATTAATACAGGGCCTAGAAACAGGCTAAGACAGCTTGCAGATTTTATAGCTAGTATCTTTCTGGACAAAATATTCCGCTCACAGCTGGATAAACACATCATGCGATGGTGAGCAACTGATTCAGGGGTCAGCCACAAAGGGTTACAGTGAATGGGGTGACATCACACAAGTGACCTGTGACAAGTGGGGTTCCACAGGGCTCCATCCTCAGCTCTGTGCTCTTCAACATCTTCATTAGTGACTTGGGCACAGGAGTGGAAGGGATACTGGGCAAGTTTCCAGATGATACCAAAACAGGGAGGAGCTGTTGAAGCCCTTGAAGGCTGGAAGAGCCTGCAAAGAGACCTTGATAAACTACAGGCCTTGGCAATCCTATGAAGTTCAACAAGGGAAAGTGCTGGATTCTGCCCCTGGGATGGGGCAACCATGGATGTATAGACAGATTGGGGAATGAGAGGCTGGAAACCATTGCCATGGAAAGAATCCTGGTCAATGGCAGTCAATGAACATGAGTCAGCAGTGCCCTGACAGCCAGGAGGGCCAAGTGTATCCTGGGAGCACCAGGCACAGCAGCACCAGCTGGGCAAAGGAGGGGATTGTCCTGCTCTGCTCTGCACTGGGGCAGCCTCACCTCGAGTGCTGGAGGCAGTTTTGGATTCCACAACATAGTAAAGATGTAAAGCTATGATAGAGCGCCCAGAGAAAGGCTATGAAGATGGTGAAGGGCTTTGAGGGGAAGCTTTATGAGGAGCAGCTGAGGTCACTTGGTCTGTTCAGCCTGGAGGAGACAGAGGGGAGACCTCATTGCAGTCACAACTTCTTCATGAGGGTAAGAGGAGAGGTAGGCATTGATCTCTTCTCTGTGGTGACCAGTGACAGAGCCCTCAGAAATGGCTTGAAGCTGAGTCAGGAGAGGTTTAGTTTGGATATTAGAAAGAGGTTCCTCATCCAGAGAGAGGGTGGTTGAGCACTGGAACAGGGTCCCCAGGGAAGTGGTCAGATCACCAGACTGATAGAGTTCAAGAAGCATTTGGACAATACTCTCAGGTACATGGAGTGACTTTTAGGGATGGTGCCATAAAGAGCCAGGTGTTGGACTCAATGATTCTTGTAGGTCCCTTTCATGATTCTGTGATAGCTCACACCTTATCTAATCATACTGGCTGCAAACGAATTAAGACAAAAAAAGAGAACTTAGTATTTTTAAAACAGAAGTAATGGATGAGTCATAAAAGTGTTATAATTCATATATATATTATTAATACCAAACACCTTCTGAACCTTTTGAGCATGCAAATTTATCCCTGGATTCTAAAACTGGATCTTCAAAAACAAATTTCATGTATATGTCTTTTGGGAGTTTCCATGAATGAAATGCCTCTTTTCAGAACATTAGTCTATGCCTTTGTAAAGATCAGATTTCAAAATTAGGATAGTTCATTAGGAGATTTCAGAAGCATGTGAAGCCATTTCATACCCTAGTAGAACATGAAATGCACATATACATGCACTCCCACAACTCCAACATCTCTTCCCCCAACTGAAGAAGAAACAACAAAGCAAAAAAAGAGTTTCTTTTGGTTATTTGAATTTTGTGTAATTTTATTGGAATTTGTTTGCATTTTAATGGCATGCCATGAGTACTAGACATGAAGCCACAGTATTTAAATCTAAAAAAGTGAAGTAGTGTCTGTATTGTAATTTCTCATAGAATCAATGTCCTTGGTTCTCATAAACAGTTCTAAAAGTGTCTTCTAGCCACTGTACAGCTGGGACTGAAACCTGCTCCCTCTTCATTATTCACAGTCATTGAACAGTTCAGTAGCTGTTGAGCAGAATTCTGAAAGCTTATTTTTTGGTCTAGGCACTTATTGTTGTGACAAGAATTTTTTCCTTTAATACCCAGGAGGAGAGAGAAGAAAAGAAGACAATTTCCTGAAAAGCTATTCGATTGGGCACTGCTTTCTCTTTACAGTTTTCCCAAGGATGTGAATATTAAGAGCAACAAACTGGTATTGGCAAGTAATTACTCTTTTATAGGTACAATTTGCATTTGATGCATGCTGGTAGACAGGTAATGATTATCCCAGAAACTTCCCTTACAGCTGCATTCATGCTCCTAATCTTTGTTATAAAGCATGCTTAAAGTTTTTATTATATTTTCAATAAAAAAACATGAATATAGGGAGACAGGTATTTCCATAGGGTGATATATGTCTGTTTGGTGAAGACACTAACAGGACAAAGGAAATTCTGGGGTGACTAGACTCAGAAGTAACACCCCAATGTTATGGGCATAAATTAGGTAAGAGTAATCAGAACCTCTGGAAGCAGTCTTTAAAAGCAAAATCTGCCTTTTCTACTCTTGTTTTACTAATTCATAAATTATTTTTTTTTGTCTTTTTGTTTTTCTTTTAATTAAAAGAATTCAAATACTTCTAAACACATTTAAAAAAAACAGTTTTAACTGTATCTCTATTGTGTTTTTCCTTTCATACAGCACTTGCTATTTTTTATCAGTCACCTTTAAAGCATGTGATGAAATGTTCAGCCTTCTTCCAAAGGAGAAGTTGCACTTCATTTCTTAGTATCAGTATCAGTTGCACTGTATAAAAACTAGATGGTTAACGAGAAATAATACAAAACCATGGTTTGGTTTTGTTTTGATTGGGGTTTTTTGGCATTGAGTTCTCTAAATATATTTGATGTTGGCCTTACAAAATTACTGGCTGGTTTTCAGATGTTTTATTTTAATGCAAGTTTAACTCAGTGAAAAATAAAAGATTCAACTCAGCAGAAAATTCTAGTTGAATGAACAAATTCATTTTCCATGCATACCATATTAGCTTACTATAGACTTTATAAACTAAATTCTTCCAAAAATATAAATGAACTAGAGGCCATGCAATTCAAATTGAGACAAGGATTTAAACATTTGTCACAACGGTAGATTTAAAACATGCATCTAAATAAGGGCATAATTATAGTCTGATGCACAAAAATTATCACAATAATAAAAGAAGTATAAAAATAGGAGTGTATTATGCATTTGTGTGATGTATTTGCACAGCAAATGAGAGGAATTTCAGAATCATGTTACTAAGAATTATGAGCATCTTTTTACATAATTCATCAATGTGCAATACATTCTGTTTTTAAACAGGGAGACAAGCACAACACAAGTGTGAGGCTTTACCTGGAAGCTTAAGACATAGTGTAATATTTCATTTCTTAGTAGTCTGTTTTGGTTCTATTGTGTGATTATGACAGTTACTCATCAAATAAAGAAATAAATTTTCCTAGTAAAC
>VXBN01016493.1:436255-464572 GCA_013397395.1 Sinosuthora webbiana | reverse complement strand
TTTTTTAATTAAGACATAGTGTGGTACTACCAGGATGCATTAAACTGTGTATATGAACCAAATATGATTTAATAGGAAAAGTCTCTAGGTTGGAACTTTCTGCATAAGTGAGTACAGCTAAGGCCAAACCAACAGGACTCAGCAACATGGGCTGCTAGCAGTGATGGGAACTAGATGTTTATGTAATAATTTTTCTCAGTTGTAAGAGGTGTTTTGTTTTTTGTTTTCTCTTTGATGAATTACAGAAACACATGAACAAGAATTTCAGTGTAGTATCCTAATCTAATTTTTACATTAGATTTAGCTCCATGCTTGTCCACAGAAAACATTATTTTTCTTATTGTCCTTTCCAGAAAAAATAAAAAACCCTACATGCACAAAAAGACATATTAGAACTGAGAGATTCACAACTCAAAATTCATCTATTAGTTGTTTTCCTTAGACGGAAGTGAAACTGGTTTGTTTTTTTCCAAACAAGCCATGTACACTGATTTCCCACTCCCTTCACAACAAATTGTGTACTTTAAGCTTGCGAAAATTAGAAGCTTTATTGAAGATGCATAATTTTACATATCACTGATGAATTAAGATATATGATTTAAAAAAAATTGAAGAGTGCATCATATAATCAATTTGATTGAATTCTGTTGGAATGATTGAACCAATGCTCTTCAAGATCTCTCTGCAGAGCTATGTTACTGTGTGGGGAAAAGGCACAATTGCAAGAAAAATAAAAAGAATAATAGATCTTTTAGAATAAAAGGTCTTTTGCACTATAAATGTAAATATTTGAGATATATTCATATCCCTATTGGGAATTATTTTCCAATGAGCAGGGTTTAACATAAACAAAATCCAGAATTTTCATTTTGCAAACAAGATCTACATATCAGTTCCACTTAAGCATAACATAAAGAAAGAACTAAAAAATTATAAACCCATCCTGAATCCTAGTATGAATATGTCTTTATGTAATGTCTTTAGAAAGGAAGAAGAGCAAGAATTCATGTGTGATTTAAGTTAAATTTTTTGTAAATTTTAAGCAAATTTACTTGACTTCACACAATCTGAAAAGCAGGCTAAAGAATGACTGGTACGCATCTCAGTCTCCTAGAGATACCAATAAATAATAGATTTAGCACAGCAGAAAGTTTTTGGATTGTCATTGCAATGTAGGATATCATTGAAATTTATTTTTAATACCCCACCATGCAAATCTTTTTTCATCACCTACTTAAATCTGGAAATGTCAAAAATTGTGCCATGTTTTATATCCAGCTCTAAATGCCCATGTTTGTCTGAGACAGTTGAGAGCATTCACCATTTTACAATAGCAGAGCTCTCTAATAGTTAATATGTGATCTCACAGACACACCAAATATTAATGTTTGCCTGCTAAAAGCACTCCTGTTCGGTGGATATTCTGATAGCACATCTAAGAAGATGAGGTCTTTGGAGAAGACAGCTAAATTTAGTTTCTATTAACTTACATTCATAGAAAAATGTAATACCCTCCTAAATACACTCGTAACAGAACACTTGGACTGGATATTTCAAGCTGTGAAGTAAATATGTTGTGTTATTCTGACTTAATTTAAGGATTGATTTATTTTTCAGTCTATAAGTTGAGATAAAAAGAAGTTTAATGGTTTACATTCTTAAATCTCGATCTGTTAATCTGTTAGATGAGCTGTTGTAAACACCACTTGGAAATTTGCTTTCTTAGAAATACAGCTGCAAACAGAGCTGAAAGACGACATAATTTCTTTCTTAAATTTGTCTTCCATTAAATTTTTTAATACAAAAAATCCCTTATTTTTTAAACAGATTTTTTTTTTTAAGTCCTCCACACTTAAAGATCGCTTTAATAATTTTTAAGGGGGTTTCCCATGACATGCTCGCAGTGTTGATACTTTTCATTCTGGTTTTATGTGATCATAGGCTGAAGTTATCTAAGACTTTGCTAAAAATAGATTTATACTTCCTTGCTAAATAATGAAATCATTACTGGCATATTATTAATAAAAACCCTGTAATGTTTACGGGCATCTAGAATATTGATAATTTTATATAGGAATGTATCATGCATATTATATGAGAAGCAAGCAATCAAATATTTAAAATGGATTGAATGATTCAGCATATTAATAATGGATTCCATCACAAGGCCTCTCATCACAGGATTTATTTCTCTGCAGGTCAATAGGAAACAGGCATTATTGCCATGTAAGATCTGCTGGGTTTTTCCTGACTTTTGGAATTTAGTAGGAAAACTTCCACCAACATCAGAGTTTCGGGACAAGGGTCACCTTCTAATTTTTACCGTGCTTTGAGGGCAGAAAATCACTTCATAAAACTGAATATGTTTCAAGAAAGGTTGTGGCGGATCTCTTAAAGATGAAAAACCTCACTCTTACCAGATGTCAAGATAAGAAGAATCTCTATGGGGATACAAGCTTTCATTTTATCTGATGGTCAGATTTATTTCTTTAGACAGCCTGCTGAATGACACAGAAAGGTAACTAATTGTTTCACATTCAATTTTGTTTTGGAAAAAAGGAAATAATTCATCAACTAAACCAATCTTTTAATGGAGACCTTTGAAAAACCATAATTTTCTAACTTTTAAATACGAGAGAAAATCTGTGTGTTCCCCTTAATTAAAAAGCAAGCAACACCAAAAATATCATAGAGCTTCTCCACATTAGTTTCTTTTTAAAAGCAGAAAATATTTTTTCTCTAATTTCATGTCATAGAAATGTTGAAGTGTTTACTATAGTAAATTCAAATTTATCCCAAAATTATCCATACCAGAAACAAATTGCTGCTCTCTTCTTTTCTCTTCTAATCCTCCCCTACAGCAGCAAAGTCCCTGTACAGAAGACACAGTATTTTGTAGATAAAATAAATTAGGACAGAAAGGTGAGGAAATGCTAGTACACTAAAAAATTTAATAGTTTTTATTGGGGAATATTCAAGTTCTCAGAACCTTTCCAGAGTTACCGACAATACTTCCAGACTGATAGCTTAAATGCAGAAAAAAAAAACCCCTCCATTATATCAACAGCTTTCGTTTGAAATATTATTCAGTTGCTCACACACACAGCAGGAAATAAAGAAGGGAAAACAGGCTTTCAAAACCAAATGTTAAAACTAAATATCTGTAGACTTACAGAAGATAACAAATAAGCAAAAAATATTAATGACCTTTGCTATAATTTGCTAAACTACAACACAGCTTGAAACACTGACAGAAGAACCCATAAACAAACCTTTCAGTAAATACAAATTCTGCTTAGCAGGGAAAGAAAAAGGAAAATCCATTAAAACTCACAGTATGAAGTGGCATAAAGAATTAAAGGAGACAACATAATACAGTAGTCTAAAATCAGCATGTTATATGGGAAATTAATAGAGATTACTTCATCTGAATTTCTTTTATAATGGGCAATTAGGTTCCAAAAGTACTATCCCAAAAAATTAATGTACATAAATATCTTCATCGTAAGGTAAAAATCTCACCAAAATGCAGGTTTAGTTGGGGGATTTTTTGAGCTCTCATCTAAATTTCACTAAATTGAATCAAATATTTGACTTAATTGGACAAGTTATTGGAAAACATATTCAAATTATGAGAGTGCCTTAAGGAAATTACAGTTTGTTCTGGAAAATATTTGCAGGAAAGGACAAGAAGATAGGGAATTTAATCCAAAATTGGTGTTGAAATAAGAAAGCTTGTGACTACTTTTATTTTTAATGATTCAAATTTCATTTTTGGACTTAGTTTTTTATATATTTTCCTATGTAATTCTAAATTTTTCAATGTATCTATTCATGTATGTCTAGACAGAACTTCAGGGGAAAAACATACAAGTACAACAGTATTCTGTTTCTGCATTTTCTGTCTCTCAGTGGATTCATAATGTAACAAAAGTCTTTAAACTTAAATTGTATTTCTGCAGCTCACCTTATGCAGAACACATCTGTGTCCCACCACAGAGACTAGCATAGAGCTAGTCAAGTAAGTTTAAATATCAGAAACATTATTAATTCTGGGATTAATGTGCTGCCTTTATTTGTGAAGCACGGTGGTTCTGCAATGATACCCATTGTGTCCTAGAGCCTTTGATTATCACTTTCAGGGCCCACTACTTAGGCCAGACCTGGGCTTCTGCCCAGAGAAGGAACAAAATGTAGCCTGAAAAATACATTCCAGAGTTTGAAATTAAGGTGGTTCTTAGACTTATTCCCAAGACTTCTTGAGCAGAGCTGTATTTCCGTGCAACATGAGCATAGCAAATTCAGTTCCAGGATACACCAGACTAGCTGCTCAGCATACCTTGTTGTCAGTATATACATTCACAATAGCTCTTAGTCCAGGATACTTGGACATTAAAAAGCTTGCTGTTACTAACCTGAAAACATATCCAGATATCCTGCAGAAATGCCTAAAAGTATTGTTTATCTCTTGAGTATTAGACAGCACATTCACTCACCAGCTGAGCTGGTGATAAATTATACTTTAAACATGAAATGGTGAAAAGACAGGATTAAAATAATGAAAACTGGAAAAGAATTGGTATGTAATTGCCAGGGAATCTTCCTATTTTTGCCACTGATTTTATACAGAGCAGAGAGAGAAAGAAGACTTTTCCTAAAATTCTATCTAAAGCAAGAAATGGTAGATGGATGGATAAATGAAATAAAATTTCCCCTTCTGTACCCAGCAACCCTGTTGAGTTGTACCACTAAAAAAATGATTACTTGCAAAAGAAAGCCTTCTCACAAGCATGAGTTTCTCTTGTCAAATGGGAGAGTAATTCAAAGGCACATCTGAAAGAGACAGAGGAGGAATATAAATACTAGATTAAGTAAGGTGTTTAGACACCGAAAGATAACACAGTGCAATGTCTGACTTTTAGTCACTGTCATAGGAGAACATGAGTTACAAGCTTCCTACTCAGGATCTAAGAAAAGTCACAATGCCAGACCTTCAAAAACAAGCCTAAATATACTTGTTCTGATTGGTCATAAGTTTCTGTCAGGACATAAATATCAACCCACTGCTATTTACTTCAGACTGGTGACTACTTGTGAGTAACCTTCTTCCACATAGTAGCTACAATTTTGTATAAAGATTGTGACTAGAGTTCATCTTCCAAATTCATTGCAGGACAATGAATGTTTAAAATGAGTAATATATGTAGACTTGGATGCAGGTTGAAAGTCGTAGCACACACTTATGTATATGGAAAATGCATTCTGAAATAGAAAAATTCAATATATTTAGGGAAAGACGATGCTTTATAAAAAACTTCATATAAAACTTCAAAACAAAAACACCTCCAAAGTTAGATGCAGCAGAGGAACAGAAGACTTAATCATATCCGTGTGGATATTTGAGGGAGAAATGATGAATCAAACACTTTCGCTCCAAGGAAATATAGAAAGAAGAAGCCACTGTGTTCTGGGTGATACACTAGTTGTGAAATTGTCCCATCATCTCTCTTGCTTCAGCAATATAAGAAGATCAGAACAAACAAAAAGTTCCTTTCAGTTCTTGCCCTCCACAGAAAATTCCAGATCATGGCCAGATATACTTGTCTGCGAGCCTGGAAGAATCTGGAAGAATTTCTGACAACAGCAGAGTTAAACAAAGCTCAACCTTCTTCCAAAATTCCCAAGAGCACTTGTCCTAGGTTTAGCCATTTGGTCCCTTTTGCTAGAAGGATTCAATTTAGCACACTGGTGTACTTTACATTTCTGATCAGATAGTCCATGGAATATACAGTTTCCATGTTCTTCACACTGCCCTTCTGAGCCACCTACTGAGCCATGTACAAAACAAAGTTTTGTGATGTTGTGGCTACATAATGAGTGCAGTACTGCTACCATACAGCATCCCTGAAGTTTATGCATAATCTGGACAGCCCATTAGCATAAACAGGCAGAGAAAGAGGCAAAATAAAAAGGACTAATTGTCTCATGGCAGCTGGCCTAACACCCAGAATTCATAGAATTCATATTTGTCCTTTTCGTAAAAGGCAGAATTGACCACTGAAGAAATTTTTAGGTTTACTTGGTAGGAATAACAAATACAAAAGCACATTTGCTCACCACACTAGTGTCACTGCAACAGTTTAGAGCCCAGACCAGACTGGGTTGTAAAACCCCAGATAAACCTTGATCTCCCCCTTTCAGAGGGCCTCAGTGGAAAAAGTCTGTCACTCATTGGAACTGTTTGGAATAAGACCACACACAAATCTTAGGAATATGGTGTTGAAGACTTTCTCTCAAACTTCTGTTTTGCAATAAATTCTGCTCCTGTTTACCATCGTTCAATCAATTTCTGTTCCAAGCAAGTTGAAATTATTGCTGGCTGAATTATGAATGATAAATTAAGAATACTTGATTCAAATCAGTGAATCATTCTACATGGACAAGTTGTTTCCATATTCTGCAAACAGTGTGGATAGAATAAAATTAATTTAATTCCTTTGAGAGACATCAGGATTGAGAAACAATTTAGTGAAAATTCAGGGGAAATAAGTTTTGTAAATATGCTGTTATAAAATGTGTTTAACTCTGTAATAGAATCCATATACATCTCATTCTGTGAGGCTCATCTGCTTCTTCTCCTCTCAATATGTCAAACTATTTCCATTAGTTCTGCAAAAGACTTCCTTGCTTATTTCATATCAATTTATTATTTTTCCATCATGATGGATTATTCCTCTTAATTTTATTCCATTATTTTATAATAATAAATACCTTCCTCCTTCCTTTCCTCTGATAGTGGACAAAAATAAAGGCAAAGATTACTCTTTAGAGTTTGGTGTTGCATTCCTGGTATTTATTTAATACCAGGAATAATTTTTCTTCCCCTAGTGAAGAAATTTTACCTTGATAAGTTATCCCCCTGTTAAGCCAAAAAAATTTCCCCAAACCAAAAAAACAACCAAAAGACAAACAAAAATCCTGAAAAATCCCATACTCAAATTTTTCTCATGTTGATTCAACTCCTTAGATTTTAATTCCACAGAAATTGTTATCCTAAAATAGACTTTCTACATCACACCCCTTCATATGCTGTCTTTCAATAGCTACAGGTAACTTATCTACTATTTATTAAGTACTACTCAGTCTACTCAGTTCTTTTGCATTTAGATAAGTCAAAATGTGTAGATATATGCTTATGAGTCTGATTTTTTTTATTTATTTTCTTAGCTTTGAGTCTATTTTTAAAAAAATGGAATGTAGTGAAGAAGATATTTAGATTGATTAAGGCTGCTACATGTATCTAACCCCATCCACAGAATTACCACTATAATGCGTGGAACTTTTATTATGATTGTCTAGGTATAACTATTTCTGATAGCTTTTCCTCTTTTCTATCCCCCCATAGAGACATCTAAAACCTGCTTCAGTTATTCATTTTAGTTTGTCATGTTATCAGGGTTTTCTTAAATGTCCTGCTGCAATCACTTCCCACTGTAATACTAAAGGAAATCAAAATTTAAAAGAAATATTTTTATCTTGAAAATCAAATATGATAGTACACAGAATTCTGGTTAGTTGGTTAGTTTTAGTGTTAAGAAAGGTAAGGGAAAAGTTTGCTTTAAATTGTTTTGCTACTTAAGAACAAAATGAAGAGGGAAAATTGCTCAAGCCAAATAAGAAATTAAATTAAGTAAAAAATATAAAGGTGATTTCCTAGTAAAATTCTAAAATTGTATCTTGCTTATAAAAATAAATTGAAAGAGATATAAGAGATTACTCTTACAAAGAAGCAATAACACAAATAACACTCCCACCCCCCAATATTCAAAACAGCCTATTAAATAATTGCTGACCCAAAGCACAGATCATGGAGATGACAAAGAAGATGAAACAGTACTTGGCTCTATATCCAAATATTACTTCCTCTGAAATACATTTCTGAGGAGGATTAATTTAGTTTTCGTGAGGGGGTTTTCTAAGTTTATGAACCTTAACATCTGAAATCGTATTATTTTCTAGAAGTGTATCTAAGGTAAACTCAACTCATTCCTTGGTCAAATGAGGGGGAAGCCTGAATATTACTTGCTGTAAGTTGTGATATCCCAATTTAATCCAGTACTTTAGAAGAGTTACAGAGTCTGTGTCAAAGGCTTTAGAAGTTAATAAGAATTCATGAAAGAGGAAAAATTAAAAAGGGAGCTCATGAAGCACCTTGACTCAAGTAGTATGTATTTTTCCCCTGTGGATAACAAAGAGAAAAAAAAATTAGCAATATTACTGTTGCTAATGGTAATGCATACACCTCTGTGGGATTCAACAGAACTGTACTCATTTGCATCATCTAATCAGAACCTAATTTCTTCCATTGCCACAAGCTTTGTACTTTAGAGCAGACCTGGCTGATCTGTGAATTTGAAGCATAAGTATTTAGCTTCAAAAGTGAATTTGTAGAGAGGGACTGGGGCCTTACTTGCTCCTTTCAGCCCCTCTATTTGCAATCATGTGGATAAATATTCTAGACCTAGAAAGAAATGAATGGTCAGCAAAGGTTGTCAAAGACACAATGAAGAGGTTAAGAGGTTGCCTTTTTTTGTTTTGTTTTTTGAGGAGGGATTTTTTTGAGGGAAGGGCATGTCCTTATTTATTTATCTATTTATTTAAATTTAATATATAGATTATTGTTTCTAATCCTCAGAGAAAACAATCTGATTTCAATGGAATTTATATACACTGCTGTGTATATAAATTCAGTATATATCTTTATAATATTATTTTGTACAGGGTGTAATTTTGAGTGCATACATAATGTTTTATTTTAAAGAGTCTTTTCAATGTATCTCTTTCACTCTCTATTGTCCAATGTGGTGCTGGTTTGGAGTAAAGATAATTTTCTTCACAGTGGCTGGTGTGGGGCTGTGTTTTGGTTTTGTGCTAGGCACAGTGGTGATAATACAGAGATGTTTTTGTTATTGCTGAGCAGGGCTTAAACAGAGCCAAGGCTTTTTCTGCTTTTCCTGCTGCCAGACTGGTGAGGAAGTTGGGGCTGCAGGGGAGGTTGGGAGGAGACACAGCCAGGACAGGTGACCCCAACCAAAGGGATATTCCAGACCATACAGCATCGTGCTCAGTATATAAAGTGGGTAGAAGAAAGAGGAATCGGGGGGACATTTGGAGCAATGATATTTGTCTTCCCAAATCACCATTACATATGATGGGGCCCAGCTCTCCTGGAGATGGCTGAACTCCTGCTTGCCCAAGGGAAACAGATAATTAATTTCTTGTTTTGTTTGTATGTGCAGTTTTTGCTTTCCCCATTAAGCTTTGTCTCAACTCAAGGGCTCTCCATCTTTTATTCTTCTGATTGTCTGCCCCATCCTGCAGGTGGGAGGGCAAGTGGCTTTGTGGGGCTTGATTGCTGGCTGGGGCTAAACAACAAATTATGCCTTCTAAGAAAAAAAGAGCTGTAGAAGCTAAACCAAATGAACTGACTGATTTAAAGTACCTGTCTGCAGGTACATGGAGCAGATAAGTAATGATGATATGGGCACAGAATATCCATTACAGAGAACTGAAGGTTTGTCAAGTAGAGCCATTAAAGGGAGATGAAAAGGACATTAAAAATTAGGCTTTTGCCTAGGAATGTGGCTTTGAAATGAAGAACACCCACATTTTATTTCTTTGTCCCTGGTGATAACCTGCTCCAGATGCTATGCAGCAAGTGTCTGGAAGTGGCTGTCATTCACAAGAACTGCTGCAGTTATTTGCTTCGGCTCAGGAGATTAACATCTTCCTCTACTATAAACCTCTTTTGGAAGCCTCTTAATGGAAATAAGGGTGGCAAAGGCTAATCCTAAAACTAGGTTAAAGCTCAGCTCACTTTACCTGTTTGTGGTATATCTCCATCTCTTCCATATGGAGGATATTCTGGTTATCTGAACCTCTCTCCATGAAAAGAGAGAAAGGTATAATTAAAATTGTCTTCTGGAAATCCCTTTGAGCTCCTGGAGTAAATTATGCTGAAATGTAAGAATGAAGAACACCTAAACCAGCAGAAAAAGCAAAAGTTGATTAAAAACAACAAAAAAGAGGTTAAAAATATTAACTATGCCAAACTTTCAGTGGGATCTGTCAGGAATCAGAAAGTATTTGCACAAGTGCAAACACTTACAAGTCTGTTGGGCAATATGGGGATAAGAAATACTCAGTGACAGAGGTCACTGAACAGTCATCATCTTTATTAAACACAGCAACTCAAGCTGGAGATTTTCAGCCAGAGCTCTTTGTATGATCTTTTGAGCATAAACTCTCCTGCACAGGTAAGAGTGCTGTTTTCCAGCAAGTGCTCACTTAAGAGCTGCTCTCATTTGTGTGAAGAACTGAGAAATTTTGAGTGCTTTTATGCCTGAGCCTGTCTCCTGTGCCTTTCTCCTTAGAACATTTCTGTTCACACTGATATTTCATCTTGCTTTAGAGGAGGACTAAGAAAGGAAATTTCCTGGTAGGTTTGCTTGGAAAGGTCTGGCACAACATAAGTAGAAATTTAATTTTTATTAAAGAATTAAAAATTCTTATTACAAACAAAGGAAAAAGGATTCAGTGGAACTTGTTCCTTCAAATTTTGTCTCCCTTCTTCTTATAGGTATGCTCTCCTTCTGCAAATTTTGAGTGACCAAAAAAAGCTTTTTTAAGATTTAATAATATTTGTGCTAAAATTTAAAAGAAGATTAGGAGAAAGCATCTAATCAAGGTCTTCAACTACCTAATTAGTTGTCATAGATGAATCAAGGCCAGACTCTTGTAAGTGCACATTGGAAGGAGGAAAGACACAGGACACAACCTGCAGCAAAGGAATTTCCTTTTAGATGTGTGGAAAAAACTCCACAGTGACTCTGGTCAAGCAATGGAATAAGTTGAATACAGCTTGATGAGAAAGGCTGTCTCTTTGAGGAAACTGAATATTTTCCCAGACAAGACCCTGAGTAATATCACTAAACTCTAAAATATGTCTTCCTTTCAGCCAACACTACACCAGAGATGTCCAGAGGGCCCTAGCAACCTAGATTATTTTCTAATTCTGAAACTAACAAATTGCATCTACTGAAGAGAACTGTTGAACTTTTCAATAAGAATAAATGATACACAGACATGATCTAATATTCAATATTTATAAAATTGCAAAAGGAGATGAAAAGGATATACTGATAATGAGAACATGAAAAACCTAAGGCAAGGTCTGTTATACTGGAAATAAAAACAAACTATGCTGTTTTAAGTTTAATTTCATCATTTATTTTCTTTTTACTCTCAGTCTCCTTGGATAATGGTATTCTGTAATTATCTTCACCAGTTTATCTGTCCCAGTTGTTTCGTTTGTGTTAGAATGTACTTTTAAACCTTCATAAGAAATTTGCCCATAAAAAATCTTCCTTGGGAGATTGATTATTGCAGTAGGCTGTACACATAACCTGCCTGCATTATTGACTGAACTTCCCATGTTCTTATATATTTTCTAAAACCAACATTGTGTTTAAGACTTAATTTTTTTTTTTACCTCACTGCTCAGAAGGTGGTTGGTCTAGCAAATGGCCATTACAGTGTAGTAGTATCAGATGTTTTCTGCAGACTGCTGCCTCCATCAGACATGTGTTTTAAATAAAAGTTGCCATAGGTCTCACACCATACCTATTTTCTTTTACTTCGTTCTGTTGTAGTAGTTATTCTATCCAAATTTTATCTCCCAGCAATAAATGTAAAACTTAATTTAAGCTATACCAATTAGATCTGGGTTTGTGATTTTATCTCCTAGTTATACATTTAATAGTTGATTTAAGCTTCACAAATTGCTTTAGATCCTGGAGAAGGAGGGGGTGTGATCCTGATAAATCATACCGAGTTTCAGATGAAGTGCAAATGTGCTTGGTTAGGAGTTGCTGTTACTCAGGTTCCCTACGGTTTTCTTTACACTAGTAATTGAGCAAATTATGGGTCCAGTCCCATAAACCCTCAGCAGATGGAACTTCTGTTTCCAATAGAAGCTCTAGTTGCGAGGGGCTTGCTCTTAATCCTGGGGCCAGCCAAAACTGAGGGGTTGGAAGAGGAGAGGAGAGGCAGCACACAGCAGTTCTGTCCCAGGAGCAGACTGAAGAGGATGACCAGTCTTTTACAGCTTTCCTTTTTTTTGCCCTTTTTCTCCTTGCCTTGGCAAGAGAGCAGAAGAGAGTGGATAATTTTACTTCTCCTTACTCTCCTCATTCTGCTGTTTGTTTTGCTCCCCCAGCTAATATGTGAATAACCTAGACTTGATCTTACCTCTGCTGGCTTCTTTGTCAGGGGATTAGTAGCCTTCCCACTTCTGACTGAAATCACACCAGGGAAATTCCAGGGCTTTGAAGGGAAGCACCTCTTAACAGAACTAAGTGCCATGCTGAAACAGCATGGGAAGAAATCCAGTGGAAATTAATGTCTAGCAGGCTGGACAAGCAGGATGGTACCTCAGGCTTCTCTGCATAATTTGCTCTGTTCATGCTACCTTCTCATCTGCTGACAAACCTACTCCTTACACCAAGGAATCAATTCAGCTCAAGTACATGAGATACCTTTCTAGACTGCCTGAGAGCTTATCCCTTCCTTCATGTACATTTTGGTAATTAACGTATCATTACACAAAGGAATAAACATGAACACACATAGTACAGAGGATTCCAGCCATTCTCCGCTATACTAATTTGGGATTGTTATACAGAGGAGTCCTAATAATGTAATTTTAACAGGGATGCTGAAAGTGCCTGCAAAAAGGAACTTGTAATCCAGCTACCAAAATGGGATTAAGCAGTTTTAAGATGTTGGTCATATTATGCTGTCATCTCAGATAATTTCATAGTGCACAGTGAGAGGAAGAGCTTGTGTTTTGAGAATGCAGCAGCTCACAGGTACCAGTCATCTACTAAGAGGACAGATGTAGGATAAAAGAAAGACTTTTTGAAGGAAGGATTCTAAAACAGAAGTCAACAAATCTCACCTCAAGGAAAACTATGCTGAGAAACTTTCCCAGAACTGGTTCTGTAACATCTAAGCACTTCTTTAAGGAGGTAATGGGAAAAGACCCTGGAGAACTAGCTGACAAACACAAGTTTCTATTTAAAAAAGATATGGTGTTTGGAAAGAAAGTCATAAAAACCAAGACATAGATACTGAGCCAATTCAGAAAAAAAGATCTATAAGAGTATAAAAATTACCAGATATTCTTTCTGCTCAGTTTTTATCTCAAACTGAAAATCAAACAACTTAATATACACGCACCCCAATAAAACTGAAAAAGAAGATTCTACAGCCAATGCAATCTAGAAAACTGTAAGCTGCATTTTTACTCATAAACTTTAAACTGAATGCTCATTTGTGGATACATATGGTATGTCCCTATTTTTGTATTTCTCCCTTAAAGTTGTGCTAGTTAAGGTGGCCTCAATTTACGTAAAGCAACCCATGGAGCACAGTTCTTCTACAGGACACACTGATCTTCAAGTTTAACAATAGTGTGCAAGGTAGAGATGGTCATTCTCACATGCTGCAGATGTCTAAAAATGTTGGCAACCACTATTTCATAGATAACTGATAGTTAATTTCCTCCTATTGAAACTTACAGATGTTGATGAATTTTCTTCAGTGAAATTTACATTTAATAGTATAGTTTCATTGAATGGCATGCCAACCAATATCTTTAAAATAATACAGGGTTTTAACCACCTGTTAATAAAATATTTCAAGAAATAGTACGGTTGGATATAAACCTCTTCAGTACATAATATCATCTGCTTTCCCGTTCTTCCTACACCGAATCCATGATATTTAGGAGGACTGCATATATTATCATCTTTATCACCCCTTACAGAGTTACTATTCCTCTGGACTTCTTTTTTTTTTTCTCTGAGGCAGTATGACATTGCAAAAATGACCCGCTCTGCTGTTACTCAGAAACTTCTTGCAAGTTCTAGTGCCAAAATGTGAACAAAAACGACAGTGTGAGCAGAGAACTGCCGAGCATGGCATACATTCAGATCATGCAGTTAATTCTGAAACTATTTATCCTTTCTCTCTATAGTTTGCATATGACTGCAAATAAATAGACCAGAATTTGCAAGAGTAGTTATGCTAATGTATTTATTTCGCTTTGAAAATATTTCCCCTCAACTTTTCTGGTAAAATGTAGAAGATAGTGGGAGAAGAATCAGTTTTGTCTATTTTGAGATGTGAAGTTTTGTCTCATGTCACAAATAAATGCCAAAACAGATGGCTAATTTGTCACAGGGGTGTACATATTTTTGTATAGACACACACACACATCCCTCAAGCATACAAGATTACTAACAAAGTATTTATAATTTTAAATATTAAACCTGTGAATTCCAAGGAAGCTTAGACTTATTGCAGTAACCAAACCCCCTCAGTTCCCTTTTTTTTTTTTTTTTTTGAAAAGCATGGGATGAAAACACAGGACAGAGATATGTTGGACAAAAATGTACTGGGGCACATCAGCAAGGACCTACATCCTACAGTTGCTTTTGTGAAGAGTGTACCCAATAACTTTTTAAATGAAATATGCTTTCCTGTTTAATTATACAAAAGGACTGTTTTTGAATCCTGGAAAACAATAGAATTTTCCCATTACTATTACAAAAATCAATGTCAAGCCAAAGTGAATATTCATCTGGTTATTGACTGATCTGAATCCAGTAGAAACACATAATGTGCAAAATATCACATGATATTTCTGGATGTGTGATTATGTACAGTAATAGCCTCCCTGAAATAAGTGCTAACTGGACAGAAAAAAAATTTCTTCAGAAAGTTAATTTCCTATATTTTTCCTGGAATATTGAAGACTTAAGAATCCAGCACCAGGCAGATTCTTATTTTGGCTGCTGTTCTATAAATAGAAACAGAAAATGAAAATTCAATTCACTGGTTTACATGGGTATTTCTTTCTGTGTGTTGCTGAGCAGCATGATGGGCCATGGAGGACATTAGATACATGACCAACAGATCTCGTAGAAGCAGCCAAGGCAACTAAGCAAATGAGACAGAGATGAGAAAGACCAAAGAAGTTAAAAGATTATGTTGGGTTATCAGAGTGACTTAATGAGAGAATCCCTAATAAAAGAAAAATAGCTTTCAGTTATTTTTAGAATGTGAAAATGTTCCTATATATAGGTTAAAAAAAAATGAAAAATTTTCAATGCATTTAATTATTTCACTTAAGAAACTATATAACAAGCTCAAGTATTTTGCTAAATAAAATAGTCCCCTACAGACTAAACCAAAGCAAGAAATGCCGGGTCACTTATTTTTGTATTGCTCAAAAAGCTTACTTGTGGCACTTATGGTCTATGACAACTCATGATTTACGAGATAATTCATAAAATCCCATATTTCAGTACAAGACAGTACCCTTTACTAGACAATCATCAACCAAATAAGGAAGTAAATTCTGTCATATTAGGTTGAGCTTCCTCTCAAAACTTCCTGCAAAGAAGCAAGAACTTGATATCATAACTATAATGTATATCCTTCCAAGGGGGTAGAGATAAAAACAAGTATCTTGGTTTGGCTCTAAGAAGAGTACAGTAATTTCAAATAAATACAGAGGCTTCTGAATTAATACCTATTTTTATCCCAATATTTCTTCCCATAATTAATTTTCATTTATAGACTCAAGGAATTTTTGGAAGTGCCTTTGTACAACCACTCATTTCAGAAAATTGGCACCCGATCAGAACTGCCAGCAGCCATTGCTTTTATAAATATTTGCATGAACAATTAGAATTAAATTATTACTTACTGAGCTCTCCATTTTATTATTCTATCCAGCTGATAAGTCAGTTTTGGAGACCTTATTATTTTTTAAATATTACAAAATTCCAGAGGAAAACAAAACTAAAAGTTATTTTGAGAATAGATTTTTGTCATTATGTTCCTTTCATGGACCTAACTTTTTAAAGACAGAACATTTATGTACCTGTATACTGGTTACAGATTATCAAAAAAGCCCCACATTTAGTGGTGTGGTGGGGTTTTTTGTTTGTTTTGGTTTTTGTTTGTTTGTTTTTGTTTGTTTGTTTTTTCACTTGGACTGCAGCAAAACAGTCTTCAACAAAGACTTACCCCGAACTAACTTAATTCTCAGATTTCACCCTGCAAGACTGTGAAGGGCTGAAGAGTCCAGATTTAGATGTCTAACTTTTAGAATTTTTTTTTTTTTTTTTTTTTTTTGGTCTTCTAAATGCAGATGTGTGAGAGATGTTTATCTTTTTCCATTTATACATTCTTAGTAGAAGTTTTTACACAGTCAGTTTCAGAGCCTGGGAAATAGGCAGTGAATCTTGGAGAGCCCAGTACTCTGGTTTGTTGTAAATTCAGGAATGTAAAAGATGGAATTTATGACTAAAAATATTTTTGTAAGGCAGCCATATTCAAGCCTAACCCCATACCTATTTGTGCACAATGTAAAAAATAAATGTATATAATACTCATACTGTTTTATCAAACAAACCAAATTGAGATAGACCTCTGACCACTTTTATTGACACTGACCATTTTTGACAATCTTCATAACTCAGAGAAAGATGCATGTTTTTCATCTGTGGGAGGTGAGTAGACAGAAAACATGAATGTATTCCAAATTCAAAAATTCGTGCCAGGTTCATCTCCTCTTACAATTTTAAAGGCTTTAGTTTGTAAAGAAAGCATCTATAGCATCCTTTAACACCTCTCACTTGGTGATCCACGATCAAAATTAGAAATAGATTAGCAAGGTATAAATAATTCCAGACAAACATGAATACTTTGTTTTGATAAAGTGACGAAACCAGTTGATGAGGGGAATGAAGTAGATGTGATATAGCTAGCTTTTATTAAAGCATTTGATATAGAGTCAAATGAAATCCTACTCACAAAATTAATTCAAATTGGCATGGATATGAACACTGTCACACGGAATGAAAACTTGCTGAAGGACTGCAAACAGCGCACTGATAAATGGCAATATATTCAGCTGAATTTACAGCATGTAAATTAAATTCAGAGATAATACTAAATTCATTTGGGAGGTGTTATGAAAACCTCCAAGGGAAGAGATTAGTAATATGCACATAAAATATCAAAATGTTTCACAGTTCCATAAATTTTAAGATCAGCGGGAACTATAATGATCATCTAGTCTGACCTCCTGCATAACACAGACCACAGAATTTTAACAAGTGATGTCTATATAACTTCAGTATGAGTAAGGTTTTGTATCTGAAAAATAAATCTATTCTCAATTTTAAAACTTTAGAGAATTTTAGAGAATTCATTGTGACCTTAGCTACATTGTTTCAATGGCTAATTATCTTTGCCAGTACTAAAACTAACTGCACCTTATGTGAGGCTCAGAACAGAGATGCTGCAGCTGGATACAGTTAAGAATATATAACCTATAGCGAGGATATAAAATAGAAAAAAGCCTTGCAAAAAGCAATATGAAAAAAGCCTTTGGGATACTGAATTGTAACTAATTGGAATTTGGCCTTTCCACTGGTCACAATGCATCATGACAAGCATTTTGAGCTGCAAAGATGAGTCATGGACCAAACATACGACCTCCTTTGTGATGTATAGTTTTATGGCAGTCCCTGAATGGAGATGTTGGTACTTCAGAATGAGCTGCACCTACGTAGCGGTTTTAGATTAGACAGAACTGTAGTTTGGAAGCAATATTTGTCTGATCCCCAGTCTCTGATTTGCATAGCAGAGCAATATTAGAACACAAAAAGGGGTTACTTTCAAGTAACTTTGGATTGGAAGATAGATGAAGTCTCAAGAAATTTGAGTCTGCAGAACAGTAACTCTGGGGTTATGCTTTAGAACAAATTCAGTGCGAGCATCAGGTCCTCAACATCTACGTTTTTGCTGTATGTGTTAATGTGTCTTGCTTCACTCCACCAGCTAATACAGACATTCCTATGGAAATATTGACTCTGGGCCACAGTTCCAAGAAAAAGATAAGTTTAGGAATTAAGCAGTGATTCATTCACTTGAGCATTATACACAAAATTAGATTTTCAGCTTCTAAAATAGGGGATATTGCCATGTGCAGCTACATACACCAACAATAGAGCAAGTATTATTTCAAATTATCAGTGATATAAGATTCTAAGTATTAAAGTTAAGAAGGGATGTTTTGTTTGAATCTCTGTATAGACTTTCTGGCAATGAAGTGTGATTACTTTGTAAAAATGATGGCTAAGGAAAGTGTGGCAGCCAAATCATATGAGGCACTTAAAGCTCATCTGGACAAGAGACATTGTAGGAAGCAATATTTCAATGTCAAGGAAACAGAGTGAATTACTAGTTGGAAGGGTTCTTTCCCTATCTGTGATTTCCTTGAGTACATATGTTCATAATTAAATATTAATCTATTTCAACAGTGGGTGATAGGAAGCTGTAATGCAGTAACATAAGCCAGCAGCCAAGCACCACACAGCCACTCACCCAGTCCCCCAGCAGCCGGATCAGGGAAAGAATTGGAAAGGTAAAAGCAAGAGAACTTGTGGGTTGAGATTAAAACAGTTTAACAGGTAAGGCAAAAGCTGCACACACAAAAGCAAAACAAAACAAGGAATTAAATCATTGCTTCCCATGGGCAGGGTTCAGCCATCTCCAGGAGAGCAGGACCCCATCACATGAAACTAATACTTTGGGATACAAATGCCATCACTCCAAATGTGGCCCCCTTTCTCCTTCTCCCCAGTTTATGTACTGAGCATGATGCCATATGGTCTGGAAAATCCCTTTGGTCAGCTGGGGTCACCCCTCCTGAGTCTCCTCCTACCTCCCCTGTCTCCTCAGCCTCCTTTTCAGGGTGTCAGTACAACAAGCAGAAAAGGCCTGGGCTCTGTGTAAGCCCTGCTCAAGAATAAAAATCCCTCTATATAATCAACATTATTTCCAGCAAAAATCCAAAACACAACCCTATACTGGTAAGGTACTTGGAAGGAAACTAACTCTATCTCAGCCAAAACCAATAAAATGGTTCCTTTTATTTAGATAATATTTGATAAAGTTTTTCAGTGCTTAAACTTAGGAAAAACTAAGCACATTTAAACTCATTTTTACTTTAGTTTTTATCCTGTTGCTCAGCTATTTCTTAAGCTCAATAAATACCTGGATATGTATTACACTTCATATCTACTAAAATATTTTCTGTGAGAACGAACAGAAGTTTTCTAGAACACTTCTATAAAGATATATTATAGATTCCAATACAAAATAATAGAACATCAAATATGGCAAATAAATTCATGCATTTTGAGTCTTTGTCAGTATGAACCATTTTCTTCTTAATTTTCTTCTTCCCCCTTCTTCCTGGGGCTGACTGGAAGTCACCTATCAAATATCAGTAAAAAGAGCAATGAAATGAAGTGAAATACAGAGGAGAGGTGGGAATAGAGTAACACACTAGTGAGAGTAGAAGAAAATAAGCCAGAACTGAATTGACAGGTAAAATTATATCATTCTCTCTAAAAAGTTAAAATAAAAAATCTGATATTTTTCATGATCTGATAGATCAATTTCAAGCAAAAAAAGTCTGGGTCCAATTCATTTTACCTCATAAATATCTGGCCAACTTAGGGGTCTTTTTCAGACACTTGAAAGAAATACACATTTTTAAGGCACAGTTCACATAATGTTGAAGCAGAAGTCCAAAATCTGAAATGAACTGCTACTTAAAAATGCCTGTTTCTTTCACAGACTGCAAAAAAATTCAGCTTCTCTAGAGAAATTTGTATTTTGCTGAATGAATTTCTCTTTTGTAGCAGCTAGAAGAATGCCAGAAAACCAGCAAATAAGGAATTCCTCTTAGCTTTGATGGTGTTCTAGAAGTAAATAAATGAAATATTACAATTTAAAAATATGTGTTTTGCTATTGCTTCTTGGGTTCAAATTTTGTAAGAACTGTGGGAATTCCCACAGCTTTAAGCCAAGAAATTAAGATCAAAGAATTAGAATCCTGGTGACACTTTCTTTGGATAATACTACCTCTGTTTCCATTGATCTAATAAAAATTTTTATTCTTGCTGAAGCAAGCAGAATTCTTTCAAATGTTCATAAGGCATGTAAACAAACATGAACAATTAAGGAAAAATTACCAAAAATACATAATTTTATGCTGTGACCTCCAATATCTCCCTTCATTTTCTTTCATAATCGGAAATATTAGTATTAATGTGAAAACTTTAATTATATCTGTACTTTATTAATATTTGAAATACTAATATATTTTCCCACATTTTTTAAATATTAGTTGCTAGAGTCTGTTACATGCTTGACTTGATCAAAAAGTTCCTAAAGGTAAATATCATCTAAGAAAATCTTTAACTAAGGTGTTTAATGAAAATAAGTTCCTGCTTTTTACTGCGGAGTTTATTTTGTGAGCAAATATTTTATTTCAATGTGATATTTTAAAGGTGACATTTTATACATGAGGCATCTTACAGACTTATTTCTGAAATTCACAGTTAGAAGTTTTATAAACTTCAAGGATTCATCTTAGCTGACATTAATATGAACTGCTACCACTCTTGGTAGCAAGTTCCTGAAGTACTGAAAGTTGTATGTACACTGCTCTTAAATATAAAATGCAGAAGCTGTGATGTGCTATCCATTCATTTTCTTAAAAGACAATGTTGCAATATATTTTTCTGTCACATTCTTTAATAAAATTAAATATGCCTTGGTGATACTCTGTTAGCTTCTTAAACCTATTGCTTACATACGAAGATCTCTCAATAGGATGTTAGCTGCAATACCGAGATATCTACACTTTGCATTTTTTTCTTGTTTTATCTAAGATGAGACATTTTTAGGATTTTAATCTATTTTTACCTTCATGGCTTTGAAACAATACATTTTAAAAAGGGGAATGGCAACAGACGTAATCAAAAATGATTTGTTAAAATAACTCAAGATTTATACATTATTTGAGAAGTAAGCCATATTTATCTTATTTGTACCATTCTAGTTTGCAGATACCTGTAAATGTACTTTTAAGAGTTTTGATGAAGCTGTAGATTTCTTCATACTAAACATTAAATTTTTTCCTTGTTAATAAACTATTAACTAACTTGTTCACAGTAAAGGTACTAAACCAGAAAGTTTAGGAAAGGAGTTCTGTAGTAATGTCCTAATTTTTTTCCTCAACTTTGTCATCTTTCATATTTGCATTTCCCCACGGTAAAGACCATCATGCCAGGTTTCTTCCACCTGACAACCCAAATGTCCATTAGACCATTATTATTCCACTGACTTGCATAATGATGTCAATAACGCAATTAGATATTATTTATTTAAAATGTCAACTATTTAATATCTTTCATATTATGAAGACACTGATCTTTAACAAAAAATTAAGTAGGAATTTTTGGAGAAATGTGAGTCTAGGCTTTTTTATACATTTTGCTTCTCATGGAATAGATAAGTTGCTCAGGAGCAATGGTTTTTTACCTCTCAGTTGGGTGCCAATATCAGCTAGTTTCTATTATGCCACATTTTTCTTTTTTGTGCTTCATATTTGTCCTGACTTCGTCTCCAGAAGATCTTGCCTCAAAGGGATGGATGTCCTAAGAGAAAAATTCAGCTTACCATTAACTAACATGTCAAAAATTGGATGAAAGTGTTTAAAAAGCTTTCTGTACACTTCATATGTATAAGACAAACTGAAGCATGTCTTGGGCAAGCCCTGCTTTGTTGTCTCCCAGAATTCCTCTCTCATGTCTCTTGACAAGTCATGCTTGAGAGTGATTCAAATTACAGCGGCTCCTTCCTTTGAAACAATCAGGGACATAAAGTTGTTCAGCAGAGTAAAGAATATTATCTAAAGAGTTATAAAAGTTCACATTATCCTACTTCTGCTGCTATGCTACATTAGCCTATTCTTCCTTTTGTGCAGCCAAATTTATTAGCACAGTAAGGTGAGGTGGAAAGAGTCACAGAAGGTGAAGGGGTAGAATACAGACTGCAGTTATATTTAAACTCTGGTCTGTGGTTGGGTAATCACAAATGTACAGCAATTGTGAAAGGATTCAGCATGACCCAGACTACATCAAAGGTGAATTAATCAAAATTAAAATACTTATGCAAGCACACCGGAGATCAATGAGACTCAGATGATACATAGTTTTTAGTATACAGTAATGTGACCATGACTCTGGCCTTATGCTCCTGTTAGTAAAGTGACATGACTCTCCTGACAAGAAAAAATGATTAGTGTTTTAATTTTAACATTTTGCAACAATAATAGAAGAAAAAGGAAGGCATGAAATCTTACTTTTGTGCATTCTGTACTTGTGGATCTTAGGTCCTTATAATAAACTGAATTTCATGTGCAGATTCGAAATTAAGCTGTTTGTGTTTCCTTGGGTTTTGTTACTTGTTCATAATAAGGTTATCCTATTTTTATTGGGGAAGACTGATATGTATATAATGAAGTAAAAATAATAAGGGTGAGTTTTTCACACCTAATGTTCCAAAGAGGATTTTTCTTTTTTTCTGTAACACAAATTATGGGTACTTCAATATTTATAGTATGTACACTTATTCCATGCTGCAAACAGCTAGAGGAGGAGCAATCCAAAGGTTCCAAATTTTGACAACTTGACTAATTCACTTAAGCCAAGGAGATAAAGGCATTTTTGTGCTTAACGTGCTCAACTGAATTTCAGGTTCTGAAATTCAAATACTCATTCAAATATTGGTCAGAAAAGCAACAACAATGTGTGAGCGGGATACATTAACTTAGCAAAAGCACAAAATAAAATGGCATGTTTAAAATCCCGTTTCTTTTTCTGTGAGTAACTGCAGATTGCAATTTTGTGTGAAATGATTCTGTGAGACTACCTAGCTAGCTAGGATCACAGCTGTAAACCAAGCAATTACTTTGGGTATAGACTTCAGCTTACTAATTCTTTTCAAAGCAAATGTTTCCAGCTACATCTAACAAAACACCACTTTGGGCTGAGTGGGATGAAACCTATGTTGCGTGGATATCAGAGGGGAATAAATCAAGCAAAGTTGCAGTGACCTAGGAGAAGAACCAGTTCTACCAGTATGAAAAATATTAGTGAGATTCATGGATAAAAGAGAGGGAGCAGTCAGGTGCCTGTTTCCACAAGTGAGTGTCACGGACTCCCAGAGTCCTAAAACCTGTGCGAAACTACAATGGTGTAAAACACAGAGACTTTGTTATGAAGAAGAACTGGAAAGCAGATCTTCCATCATGACAATATGTAGTCAGGCTCCTTCGTGCCTGTTACTTTTTGTAACCCCCACGAATCCTGGATTCCTTCTAGTATAGTGTGACACATATCCCAAAGATGTGGCTATCCCAACAGATGCCAAATGATGGGGGTGGTGGTTAATGATGATCTCCACCTCCCATGTCCATTGATGTCAGTGGGAGGTGAGAATGTTCTGGTACCATAACATTTGAGGAACTAAATTATTAGATTGTAAAAAAGAAAAATAAAACAGATCCTACCTGCTCTTTGCAAAGACACTGTACTCTGAAATTCAGTCTAATATCTTGTATGTACCCTGCCCTGGGTATAATTACATTTGCCATCTGCCCTCAAGGATCTAAAACTAATTTGGAAAAATTTTTTGATCCACAGGTTCTGAATGGCAGGTCTTTACCAACAATAACACATTTGGAGAATTATATGAGGGTGCTAAATGAAACCAGTTTTTGCAGCTTTAATTTAAGTAATTTTTGTTTTCATTTTCTCTTTAAATTAATTGTGTGTTAATTATCATTGTAAAGAAAAAAAAAAAAAAATTTCCACTTTTTTTTTCTGTGTTCTTCAGCTCACTTTAATACATCAGTCCAAAGAGAATAATTCTAGTTAATTTAATGAATATTCTGAAAGGGAATGATTTATCTACATGAACCACACACATAGCTAAAACTCCTTCTGTGACAGACTTTGAACTTATATTGTTTTTGCTTTGTTCTTTAGGAACACAAGCACATACACACACACACACACACACAAATATTTCACACAACAAAAGAAAAGTTATAATGGAAACAAGGCAGCTCCTTGGAGAGTTGGTCATTGTAAGATCTAGTGGATTAAGAATACTCAATTCCCAGTTCTTTAGAGAACTATTTCTCAGCCTAGGAGTGTTGCCTCCTGGAGAGGAGTGTGAGTAAATCCCTTAAAAAATATTTTTTTTCCTTCATTTCCTTTGTTTTCTGTTGAAACTTGGCAAAGGCTAAGTCATAAAGGCTCACTATGTGAAGAAAATGAAGAAGTAAGCAGGTTAAAAAGTAAACCTAGGCAATATGACAGACAGAGCTGGCTATTTTGTGCCTTGCAATTTGTCACATCAAACACTGTTTTGATTTTATTTTTCCCTATCACCCTCTGTTAAAACTCATGGACTGATTGCTGATTTTCTCTTCTTAGAATAGAAGTTAGCTAAACAAGTTTAGGGTGTGCTACTGCAAAATGAAATAGCTATGTATCCTTATAATTTACTATATATTTATACAGAAAGGTATATTCATTTTTCTCAAATAAATATAACATCAGATAAGCACAGAATTAAGCCCTGTTATTTCAGCTGAGAGTTTGTGTTCATATTAAAATGTCCGTTGGAAAAAATTCCTTCCCTTTTCTACAGCCTCTGAGTGAGTTCATGCCTAAAAGAGTAAATTTCAATGCAGCAAAAGATGGCAATACAGAGATCTTCATAAGTATAGCTTAAAAGATTTCTGACTGATACACTGTGATATGGAATTTTGCTGCACACTGCTTTCCCCCATGGAACAACATGGCTTTCCACATAAGCCACACATTGTTTGATCTTGTTCATGAGAACATGCATGCTGGTAACCCAGGAAGATACATTAGAAGTAGAAAAATATTACCTGTCTTAAAAAGTGTTGAACAATTAAAAAATATAAAGATATCTTAGAAGTAAGGGATATTATTTACCCTCAATAGTACCCCTGGGGTGAGGGTGGCATATGCTTACACTGGTAAATGAGCAGGTGAACAGAAACCCTAAAAAGACATGTTTGGTGCCAGATGTGCAGATACTTAAATAGTAAAACAATGATTTAGTATTCACAGAAGCACATGAAATTTCATGTATTTACTTAACATATATGTATTTATCTCTTCTCTGTTTTACACTACAGTTTGGATTCCTGGCAGAAAATTCTAAATTAAGGACCACATAATCAGTAATGGGAATTCTATCTATGCATTCTATTTATGACTGCTATAATGTCTGTAACAGGCTTCTAGTTTATCAGAGTAGCATAGGAAGGACTAGGTTTCAAAGACATTTTCAAAAAAAATGCTTGAGATATTTTTATGTGAATATTCATTCTTTTCATTTCATGTCTTTTTCACATTTCCATTAAAGTTGGTAAGAACATCTACAAATGCAACTCTTTCACAGGTGCAAACCTGTGTGGATGGAAACAAATTTTAAAATCTGCAATTTTTAGTCAAATAAAAGATATAACAAGCCTTGATTACTGCTTGTGCTGAACCACTTTCTTCTTCTTCCTGAATAGTTCTTGTATTTATATTAACTTATTCATACTTTGTCTAGTGAGAAAGCATCTAAAAATAACAAACCTCAGAAATTTCGATTATTTCCTTAACAATTTGTGCATTTGTATTCATATGCATGCTTATTCTGAATTCATGATCTTGGAAACAGAAGTTTCATGACCTAAGGGAGACAAAAGTTTATTTGTGACACTTCCTCTGATTGTATTTCAATTGATGTCAACACTACTCTAAGTTTTCATTTCACAAGCACTGTTGTAGTCACATTTGTATCCAAACACATCAGGATATGCTGAACCTTTGATTACCCTCAGAAATAGTATCCTAAAGATAACAATGAAGGTGTTTTGTTTTTTTTCTTTTAAACTAACTGTAATCAATTTTTCCAGTCTCCCCTTCCTCTTGAAAGAAAGCTTCTCCCAGGGGGATTTATGATCAGAAACAAAAAAATTCCCTTTTTGGTGACCTGTATAATGCATAAAACTTAATGTCTCACAAAAAAAAAAAACAAAAAAAACCCAATCTGAAAGATTGATAGTCAAGTTTTTGGGTGGGTAATAGATGGACATAGGGAGAAGCTAGCAAGTGAAACGAAGAGAAAGCTGTTTGCATATAACAAGGGAGGGGCCAAATAACATTTTCTTCTCACTTGAGATGGATAAACTTTTTTATGTAAAAATATCAGAAGAATATTCTAAAACTGGAAGAAATGCAGTTTCTTAAAATGGAATTTAAAAATTAAATTACCATTAAAATCGGCAAGACTTTCCAGCTCATCCCTGAGCAGCAATCAGCCCCTCCAGGTTTATATACTGCATGTGATATGGAATATCCTCTTGGCCAGTTCAGTCATCTGTCCTCTGCATGTTCTGTCCTCTGCATGTTCCTTCCTGGCATTTTGTACACCTGTTCAGTGTGTGGGCATGGGAAACCGAACAGTCCTTGACCGAAGATAAGCACTCATGAGCAACGTCCTTGTGTTTTCAATATTATTTTCATACTAAATCCAAAACACAGCACTGAACCAGCTCCTAGGAAAAAAATTAACTCTATCCCAGCCAAAACCAGGACATATCCACCAGAACTTTCCTTGAGGAAAATAAAGATATTAATGCATTTAATGGTATTAATTAGGCTGTGATAGAATGTAGCTATAGAAAACAAAATTAATTTTGTTTTTTCATGTGTTTTCCATTCAACAGGAAAATAATGCTGCTGTTATTTATTAATAATGCCTCATGTGGAAGAATGTGCAAAGCTGATCATGCATATTAAGACAAGACTTACTCCATCTTTTACATGACTTTTACAGAAAGTCATGTTAGGAGCATGATCTGGAGAGCAACCATAATGAAAACCAGCCAAGTAATGTGCACTTTAGGCAGAACTGTTTAATGAAAAGAAATCTTTAGGAAATAATTTGTTGAACTCTTTGCTATGTCTTGGAGTATTAAGAAGCTTTTGTAATAGATTCAATTTTTGGATCAGTAAGGCAAGTCACAATAAAAATCCATGCATAGGTGTATGCATGCATATATAATCAGAAAACAGAAGAAAACACAGCCTTTCATGAATAACAGCATGTACTAATTTTATGTGTGTTTCAAGGAGGATGAAAACAAGGTACTGTTTAAGCTAAAAGAAAATTTGCCTGCAGATTGTAATACCAAGTTGCCATTCAGCTGATCCATTTTTGACCATAGCTTGAAGCTGAGTTGGGGAAGGTTTAGGTTGGAAATCTGGGAAAGGTTTTTCACCCAGATGGTGGTTGAGCACTGGAACAGGTTCCCCAGGAACATGATCACATCAACAAGCCTGGCAGAGTTCAAAAAGTATTTGAACAACATCCTCAGGCACAGAGTGCCACTCTTAGGGATGGTCTTGTGCAGGGCCAGGAGTTGGAATCAATGATTCTTGTGGGTCCCTTCCAACTCAGCATATTCTGTGATTCTACGATTTAAGTGTCTGTATAAAATATGTTTTGGCAGACAAGCATGCTTTTTTTCTTATTATTTTTAGCTATTTTTTAAAATATTTTTTTTGTCTTCCACCCTTATCAAGCTGTTCATATTTTTCTGTACTCTTCATACTTTTATGAATAGAATAAATATATCCTCTTTCTTTTGTGTCACTGTATGCCACTTTCTAGTTGAACATATCTTTCAGGTCTTTTTTTTTTAATTTCTTTTCATATTTTTGCCTGTATTTTAACCATGTTTAGTCTATATTTCCTCACTCTAAAACTTTGTTAACTTCATTATAATTTTTGCCAGGTTGATAGCTGTTTCAGCTATGGTTGCCTTCCCCATACTACAGACCTCAAAGGAAGTGAATTGCATTTCAATGGCAAGGATACTTGTATTTTCCCATAGTTTCCACAGCAGGCAAGTACCCAAATTTGTGCTTGCAGAGATGCATACACTTAAAATAAGCAAACAAATGTCTTTCATTGGATATATGACAGCTCAATTAACAGGCAATTATTCAGATTTTACTTTAGTTTTGTTCTAAGAAGATCCAGCGTCACAATGAAATTATACATCACTCTTCAAGTAAACATAGACTGTCTGCCAAATCTGCCTTGCATAAAGATAATGCCTGGAACTTCATCTATCATTTTTCAACTTCCAATGGTTTTAGAATTTACATTGATAATAGCAGCTGGTTTTTGTGAGAACTGTTTCGTTTCTTTTTTTTT